>JAQIUQ010007522.1:465000-642500 GCA_030378365.1 Hybognathus amarus
ATACCAATTTCAACATCTTATTTGTCATTTTCCAACATTTTGCTCACTTGCCATGCGGAAGTATATGAAAACTGTTGTTGTTTTTTACCACTCCTACAAACTATAACAGGCCTACGTGGAATACAGATACAAAACACATGCTACGATGCAGTCTTTCTGAAAGCTGCTTGTGTTGTTTCATGTGCTTGCGTATTTCTTGTCTCTGCAGTGGCTTTGGTGTTTGGCCCAGAATTGTTGCTTGTAGCTATATTCGCCTTATGTTTTTGGTCAATTTATAAAAAGTGCTGTAAATTGAATCACCATATATTTTATTCCAACTGTACAATAATATCATACATTCTATGAAAAAAAAAAAAATCTATTGTGGTTGCACAGATGACAGGTCATCTCCTTATTGAAAATTCTGTGTTGAAAGCTTGCTGACAGATGTTAAAGTTATGCTTTCCCTCCTCCTCGCTCCTTTAGTCAAACAATGACACTATAAGACGGACACAAGATAATCTAGTAAATCCTAGAACATGTAAATACAAGCAGGTCCAAAAAAAAGTAAAGCTACGTCTTGCCATATAGCAGTTTCAGTGGCAAATTGAAGTATTTGAACAAGTATTTTACATATCACACAAATCTGCCCCCACTCGGCCATATTTAGGACAAACAGCACGTCATAACCAGCATCACACACACACTCAGTAGTCAGTTGGAAAACACCACTTTTCACAACATCAAGACCACCGTGCCTTTTTCATGCTTTTCTATTACCAGTTAAACACAATTCACAAAAATAAAACAAATTAAGGTAACACTTTACAATAAGGTTAATTTATTAAACATTAGTTCATGCATTAACTAACCATTTGTTACTGTAATTGTTATTCTTTGTTAACGTTAGTTAATACAAATCTAGCTGTTCATTGTTTGTTCATGTTAGTTCACAGTGCATTAACTAATGTTAACAAGATTTTAATAAAGTATTAGTAAATGTTGAAATTAACATTACCAAAGATTAACAAATGCTGAAGAAGTATTGTTCATTCTTTGTTAATGTTAACTAATGTAGTAACTAATGAACCTTATTGGAAAGTGTTACCCAAATTAATTTTGACTAACCAAACTTTGGCATTTATGTACTACCACAAAAGTTGTTAAGAGACATAACGCATTATAGTCCTTTAATTGCAATCTCCAAATTCTGGCCATTTTATAGACCTTATGTAGCCCCGCCCCTTTTCAGTGCTGCCCTCATTGTCTTTTGACTTCCAGTCTGTATTTTGACAGCGATCTTGCATTGGTCTGAATGAACTGCTCATAGAGAATTTCCCGATCTGCTTTACAATCCTTATGATAAACATTACAATGCTCATGATAACTTTTGTTAACTCTACAATAAGTAAATCCACTTCACCAGCTAATTATTCCTCGACAGCGATGCCATAGAAATAAGTACAAAAGACAATATTCTAAAGATGACGGCGCCCACGTTTCTCTGGTGCATAAGGTCTATAATACCTAGAATATCAAAATCAACTGCAAGCAGTAGATCCTCTTCCTATATAAAGCAACACCAAGGAACTTTTCCTCTGCGGTCACCCTACAGGTTGGAAGCGGAATTACACATTACCGCTGTTGTAAATAATTTACCCTACCGTAGCCTATTGTCGCACGCGCACACTCTCGCAGTTAATCGAGCACCGGCTTTGGAATCAACAATGGCCACTGACATTTTGAGGAAGTGGTGGGGGAAGTGACGTACGCCGTAAAGCGGTCGAACAAAAAACGCTTTGTTCTTTTTGTACTCTGGTTCCTACCCGAAACCCAAAGTTACACAGTTCAAGTAAAAGCAACACAGACACTGTAAGGCTATAGTAGACGTGTCATTCAACCTATTGTAAGTCAATGTACCATCACAAGGGTCTTGGAAATATACATTATGAAGGTCGAAAAACTACATAGTGTTACTTTAACACCCAAACTCTGGAATAGTTTTCCTAGATGACTCGATGTCATCTTAAATCTAGACTAAAAACACATCTCTTGACCTGGCATATGCAGAACACATTATCAATTTCCATTCAAATCAGTTAAATGATTTGTTAGGCTGCATAAATTAGGTCAACCGGTACCAGGGACACTTCCTATGACACCCAATGTACTTGTTACATTGTAAGAAGAATAGCATCTATGCTAACGTTAGTCTGTCTGTCTCATCCTTATCCCGAGGTTACCGTAGTCAGCCGGATCCGGTCCAGATCAGATGGTGGATCTGCACCTAGACACGACCAAAACGCAGCCCTGATTGTCTACTAGACAATCCCCTGTGAAGGCCTCGTCGACACGACAGCCATCGGCACAGATCCTCAGAACTAGACAGGTCCTCCACACAGACCCTATGACCAGCTTTGGCTCCAAACCGGCATGATGAATCTGATCTTCAAGCAAAAGGAACTGGATGAATATTTGAATGCTACCCATCTAAATTCTGACATGTGATGCAGCCTGAATCATAAGGACACCGTGTTTGGTGGAACTGGCCACCCGACTGAGCCTGGTTTCTTCATTGTCACCCTGATGGAGTTTTGGTATCTTGCCACTGTCGCCTCTGGCTTGCTTAGTTGGGAATACTTAATATTCAACAATATTACTCACTCAGAAATTAGCTAAAAATTACCTTCACGTATTCTTTGATGAAGCTAGCAGCTTTGATGCCCGTCTCCACGTTGAAACTGATGTCCACTTTCACCTCAGTCTCCTGATCTGTCAGTTTGATGATTGGTACCTTCAAAATTCAAAGGTATAAATATAAAATAAGCCAAGAAACTCACAGATTTGTTGCAAAAATGAAACAACCTCTGCATATTAAACGGTTAAACTGAGTTTAGCAAATGTTTAAGCGACAGAAGAGGGAAAGATGCATACCGTAGCTTTGTCGAGAACTTTGATTGAATAGGGTTCTGCCACACTGTGTTTTCTGAGAGCCTGCTCCAACTGCTGCAGGGGAGGTTTCTCCCATTTCCCAAACACCACCAGGTCAATGTCACTACAGTAAAAAGAACCAGACAGAATCTTTCATATAGCTCTACATACAAATACCTTGCAATTTTCTGTTTAAGCAACTTGTTAAAGCTGCAGTCCGCAGTTTTTCCTCTTTGTCGCCATCTCTGTTCGAAATCTGCAATTGCAGTCATTCGTGGAATTAGCAACTAAACGCGAATTCGACACCCTCGACACTGCACAGCGTGGATGAACACGATGTTTGAGGAGAGTGTGCAGCTGTCAGTCACCATGCCGGTGTGGATACTGGCATTCGAAAACACATTATTCTTTTTGTAAGTATGACTAACATAAGAATTTTCACTGGAAAATGTCATCTGAATTATTAAGGAACATCGACATTTGTTCTGGTTGTAACATCAGTAAATTGCGCGGATTTAATCTAACAATCGCTTAAATTATATCATGCAAAACCGAACAAATTAGTTTGTTCTCAAATCCAAAAACGATATTTATTTTTAAATTGATATTTATCATTGTTTTTGCATGGGTCAGTTGCCGTCCCTTTGTTTCTGTAGCCACCCCGAAGTCCGAACAAAATCTTTTACATTTTACAAAAGGTGAATGTGTTGTCACTGGTGATTGTCGTTTGAACCTTTTTGGATCTGCCACCAATTGGTAAGTTTAATTATATCAAGTGCTGAGAGAAAAGGCTATAGCTTAGAGCCAAAAAAAAGGCAAGCATGCTATGATTGTGATGTATTTGGTCACATCCCTTCCTTTCTTGAGAGTCATCTTACTAAGAGTAGTGTTATGACCGTACAGCAACAACAGATCACAAAATGGCTTAGGGTTCTGTTCAAAATATCTGTTGTGTTAGTATGCAAGATCAAACACACATGTTCATTTACCTGGTTGGGAGAAGAGTCCAGTGCTAAAGCTGCCAAAAACCTGGACCTAAGTACATAAAAGTAAAAACAATTACATTTGCATATTTGGACTAATAATTTATATATTACACAAAAACATCTCTAAGCTTGCTTACATCAGCGGTAGGCCACAACTCCTTGATGACCGACTCTATCCTGTCCACCACCTCCTGTCTCATGGTGGCCTCCTCAGGACGAGGAGACATAAAATTGTAAAAGTCCATGATTTCTTCATGCAACCTTGGAAAAATGAAGGAAGGAAATTATGGAAATGAAGTAATTATTATTCATTATTATTATAAATTTCATTAAGAAGCCATTCATGCAGATCTATCACATAACAAACTCATGAAGCAAGAATCTTGGGATATATATATATATACATATAACAAATAACATGGAAAAGATCCACCAGTACAACACAAGAGTAAAAATTATGATGTGCTGACAAATTCAGGAAGTAAAACCCCATTATGTAGGTGACCCTAATCACTTAAAAATTTAACCAAACAGGAAAAAATAGCAATAAGAACATTGAAATGCACAATTTAGTGCAGTGGTTAATTAAAAAAGGTTAAATACACTCACCTAAAGGATTATTAGGAACACCTGTTCAATTTCTCATTAATGCAATTATCTAATTAACCAATCACATGGCAGTTGCTTCAATGTATTTAGGGTGTGTTGTTGGTGCCAGACGGGCCGGACTATTTCAACATCTCAGTTACTGGGATTTTCACGCACAACCATTTCTAGGGTTTACAAAGAATGGTGTGAAAAGGGAAAAACATCCAGTATGTGGCAGTCCTGTGGGCAAAAATGCCTTGTCGATGCGAGAGGTCAGATGAGAATGGGCCGACAGATTCAAGCTGATAGAAGAGCAACTTTGACTGAAATAACCTTTGAACCTCGGAAATGAGCTTTGATGAGTGGAGTAGTTTATGTTTTTTTTTATTCTCTCTCTCATTCAACACTTGTAGTCTGTCCTGAACCAATGTCTCTGAATTTAAACTAAGCTAATTTATAGTTACTTACAAAACAAAATAATTGGGAGTAAACAACAAAACAAAACAGACTGCTACGAATTATAAAACGCAGCCTATACCTGAACAGCCTTTTGCACCTATACACAGAAATGCCGTCTAAGACAATCACAAGGTTGACAGACACAGTCCCAGCCTCTTTGTTTCAAGAATCTTCTGTGGAAAAATTCCAGAGGTCTTCAACCATCCACCACAAACATAACAAGTTCATACAACAGATTCATCACTGCTTATGCAAGCCTAAAATTGCTGGGTTACTTAAGACTTAAACTTACATTATATAGCAAGTACTCAGTGCAATAATCATAACTCAGCAAACAATCAATAGACAAATGATAAACAAGTGTAACAAAAATAAAAGTTAATTGTCTGCATGATTCTAAATAAATTATTCCTCGGCTGGGATCGTGTTAGAGCCCTTTGAAACTGCAATTTTGACCTTCAAACCGTTGATTCCTGTTGAAGTCCACTAAATGGAGAAAAATCCTGGAATGTTTTCCTCAAAAACCTTAATTTCTTTGAGTGAAGAAAGAATGGCATGGACATCTTGGATGATGTGGGAGTGAGTAAATTTTCAGGAGATGTTTTTAAGGACTGCAGCAGGTGCTGTATATGGATCACAAGTGCCAAAAACTTGCATCTCGTTCACATATTTGTGTTTAAAAAAAAATTTAAAAAAAAGGCTTGGTGGGTTTTGCGCTCCAGGGGTCCGTCACGTGACTGAAAACTATGGTTTGAGGTTTTATCATCAGAACATGACAAACACTTGCCAAACAAGTGAACATTTCGTAATTTAAAATTACATGTTTTGTCTCTTAGAACTGCACATACACATATAGGCCTATATATTAGGGGTGTAACAATATATCGTGCCACAAATATCGCAACACAAAAAATGCACCAATTAGTACAGTGGATAGTCACCCAAAAAATAACATTTGTGTGAGAAAAAAAATCTAGTTTACAGAGTTTTAGTGTCACTATTACATTAAACTACTATAATGTTCAATATAATAATGATGGGGTAATAATGCCCTGCTGATACTGCTAAATATCTTATGTTACCAGTACAAAGTGTTCTACGTTATATTAAATGTATCTAGCAAGTGACAGAGTGCACACATATTCATCTAAAACAAATTCTGTATTTTCAGCTTCAAAATCATCAATATTTTTATTCTGGTGTAACCATTGTCCCGTTCATTGGGTCACCTGAACTAAGTCCAAGTCTATTAATTTCCATCCCCAATGTAAATCAAATTTAGCATTTTAATCAACAGTAATTTTTTTGTTAACCTTTTATCATATGTCTCGCAGTAGCCTATAGCAATAATAGCTTATCGGGTGAGTTCAGTGATATGTATTGAATAAGTCATGTGACCTATCGTTACAGACAAACACGTACACCTTTCTTAAATGAGAATCGCGATTATAATTTGAACAAAATAATCGTGATTAACTGTTATCGCGCATCTCACAGTAGATCTGTCGTTAGGTTTATACAAGATATAGGCTACTGTATAAAATAAAATTTGCTTAAAGAAAAAATTTACATATTTTTTTTCCTGAACCTGCCTGTTGCACTTTATAACGTTCCAAAACGCCTACAGTTTTAAGCCTTATTATTAATAAGAATATTTATTGCAATTTGATGTGTCCTAGGTTAGGTTTTTGTCTGCTATGATTCGCTTAAAATGTACATCTATGCTTCTTAGTTCAGCGAATCAGTGGGTGAACCTACAACGTAACTCCAAATGATTCGTGAATGAATCGAACAGACCGGAAGGGATCCGACTCAAAAGAACGATTCATTGACGAATAGGACGTCGTCGCTAGCCTACTACAGCTAACACACGCACAGTCACACATAACACATTCCACAAGTGACCCAACCCACCAAACATGGGACTACCGGGCTATCGTGCTAAAGCTAACGTCCCAGTCCAGCACGTCAAAAAAGGCCCAGTGACACTTTATTACACACAAGAGGCCACAGGAAAAAATAGCGTAACATTATAACGAGCGCTGCTCCTGTTATAAATCAAGCTCATCTCACCCGTCAACCCCTGGGTTATATTTCCTCGTCTTCCACGGCGTGCCGGAGTTCTCATAATTGCTGTTACTAGTCCAGTTGGAGAGCAAGTAGTTTATCCCATAGGTGCTGGCCTTATTATCGCTTTTCCTCCGGCCCGGATGATGGTGGTGGTGATGGTGGCTGTGAATCGCTGCCGGATGGGACGGGTGGCGCTTCATGCAACTCTGCTGATGCTGCTGCTCTTGACTGAAATGCCGTAGATGAGGATGATGCTGCTGATGGTTGACATTATTCAACACGTTCTCGCTGCAAGTAAAAAATGGATGTCCCTTGTTCATATTCCCAGCGATCGCATTAGGGCTTGTAGTCCTTATTTTAGAGCAACTGGACGCCAAATCCACCACCGAGCCGGTCTTTTGGGTCATATCGCCGTCTCCCGTGTTTCCATTTAACGAGTGAGCCACAGAGCCGCTACCCGGGATCGCAGTGCTGTTGTTTTTAATAATAGTGCTGTTATTCGCATTGGACGCTACAGTTTTATAAACGTCATACGCAGGATAATTGACACAGAGGTGGTTGTTGTGGTGTTGGTGGTTCTGCTGACCTGTGTTAGTCCGGTTTACCTGAGACGTTTCCCACACACGCATCCATAAAGCGTTCGCAGGACCTTTCTGTTCCGGCTGAATCCAAGCGACCCTCGGATCCATTCAACTTGTCTTTCTAACAGCCCTGTCAAACAAACGAACGCCTTTTCCCCCGTTCAGCGGATAAGTTTGAGTCCGGACTGCGAGAACGAGCCTGTAAACTGGGTTACGCGAGACGACAGGGAAAATAACGACGTGCCAAACGCCACAACGGGAATCAGTTAGTGGCTCTTTTCCCCCGCTAGCTAAACTGTTAGCTAAACTATACAGTGTTTCCAATATGGCGTATATTCCCTTGAACCCCGAAATCCAGTACGCATGTGTAGGATTTAAACCATCGGGGCAGCACACACCCCCACAACATCTCCTCACCGAGCAGGCGCAATCGGAGCCTATTCAGCAACCCCACCCTTCTAACCGGCATCCAAGCGAGGAGGACACATTTGAATTTACAACCCTGGCTAAATCAATCTACTCCGCGACAAAAACATAAAACGCAGCGGCGCGCTCAGTGAGCAGTGACGACGGTAGCTTCATGATTATAAATGGCCGCGTTCTTGTTGATGTGCGCAATAAAGGCTCGTGAGAGCTTCTAGAATCTTTTAATACCATTATTTTTTTTCCTGTTTTAGTTATTGCTATTATTTTATTATTTATGTATTCATTTATTTGTCTTTCTCGTTGAATTCCAATGTAATGTAATATGTATCATTCCTTGTACCCTGGCTCTTGGTTATGTTTTAAAACTTGTCACTTTTGTATTATGTAATTAAATGTTTAATAATAATAAAATAATAATAAAAAAAGAATCTTTTAATACCATTAATAAGTTGCTTTGGTATTTTATATCATACAATGTTGTATTGTCAAATATTGTGGAAAATGCAAAGTTAAGTGGACTACTATTTAAAAGTATTTAAATGGAATGTTTTGAAATTAGATCAATTCTGTTTTAGTGAAATTGACTAGTTTTGAGATTAGATAATAAAATCTGTTTTGGTGACTAATCTTACTTTAAGGTCATTAATCAAACTTCCAAGTCAGTAATCGAAGGTCTAGACGGATTTTTCTTTTTCAACTGTTGGCCTACTTTTGCTGAAACAAGACTTTTGCTTGTATCAACAGAAACAATGGCCTTAAAAAATCTAGAGATTAATCATGATTAATTGTTTTGATGTATTAACAATGAATAAAAAAGATGCAGAATGTTACTGAGAAAAAACAAACAAAAAAACATACAGTTCCTGATCAAGCTGAAAACCAATATTTTAACCAATATTTTAACCAGTATTTTAATAGTAAATACTATGGTAAGCAAATCCTTAAAGCGATAGTTCACCCAAAAATGAAATTTCTGTCATCATTTACTCACCCTTATGTTGTTATAAACGTTGTGAGTTTCTTTCTTCAGTTGAACTATTTTGAATAATGTTGAATAGTTGACGGTAGCCAATGACTTCCATACTAAGAAGAAAAAAAATACTACGAAAGTCAATGGCTACCTTCAACTGTCGGGTTACCAACAGAAGAATCTCAGACAGGTTTGGAACAAGAGAGAGTAAACGGCAGGATATTCATTTTTGGGTGAACTGTCCCATAAATTAATTTTTTTTAAAAGATGTACACAGAACTATGCAAAATGAAGCAATGCCAGTCTGATAAAACGATGATCAATAATGCATTCATTTCAAGCATGTAAAACAATTTCACACTCTAATTTGAAAAACAATTTCCCTTTTATTCCAAATGACATTAAAACAAAATCTTAAGTAGCCAGACTGGAAATAAAAGCCAAGCCTAAAATGTTAAATTGCCATCTTGCTTTCGAGGAAAGAACAGGCTTTCTCTGTTGGTAATAATAAATCGTAATCTGACATGCTGAAGAGAGCAGATAAGCTCCTCCCACGGTGATTACGCAAGGAGTGCTTTGCTTTCAGCTCACGTGCAGCATGTGTGTACGGTGTGGGAAGCCTCTTACGGTCAGAACAGACATCTTGTGTGCTCATTGTTGTCACGGCACATGCAGAAACGCAGAGATGGTTAATCCATACAGCAGATTGTGCATACTACTGCTCCTCGGTGTTATAACAAGCATTACTCAAAGGATAAAACCCAAGTGAGGGAGTTGCTCGGTGTTTCAAAAGGTCATGTATGCGTGCAATGTGGTTTGCGGGGGGATTTCATCATTGTTTTGCCTGGGGTTATTTATCCAAAAAAAAGGTCTGACAGATTGCTCACTGCCCCACCTGACTCAACCAACAGATTGACCATGAACATCTGAGAGGTATAAACTAGGATATTTTGCCTCAAGTATGTCTGAGGCATATGCTGAAGTAAAAGAAAAAAGAGGAGGGTAATCAGGTATATTATACAATTGTATAAAATACTTATTTCACACAGTATTACAGAACAGACAACGGAGAAGCAATTTACATGACCTTCCACATTCCATAGTAAATGAACATTTTCCCTGCTGTCATACAACACACAACTTGCCATATTTCACACATTGTGCCTGAAGGTATTATGAGAGCCCACCTGCAGCATGTCAAAACATGTCAGCGATGGTAAATGATGTTACAAGCATAACTTATACAAAAGCAGTTGTAGCTATGGGAATGAAGAATCCATACTGTTGTACGTTCGATGTAGTAAAGATAGCAGTATTATGGTAAATTTAGCATGATCTCTATAAACATACAATAATTATCTACAATGACATTAAATAAATAAAAAAATGAACATTCGATGTAGTAAAGATAGTAGTATTATGGTAAATTTAGCATGATCTCTATAAAAATACAATAATTATCTAAAATGACTTTAAAAAACAACAACATTCATATATTCAGGCATTTCGAAAACAAATAACCATAGCTTTCCTTTTATGGCAATGTATGCAGTTCTTTTTCTTTGGGAGCAGCATTCGGACTTGGGATACTTTTGGTTATTGATCTTAATACTTAATTTTGACAGCTTCATGTACTGAGGAAAAAACGGTTTGACAGAAGATGCATTTAATTGTGTTAAGATTTAAAGGAGTAGTTCACTTTAAAAAAAAAAAAACTTTTGCTGATAATTTACTCACCCCCATGTCTTTCAAGATGTCCACTTCTTTTTTCTTTAGTTGAAAAGAAATTAAGGTTTTTGATGAAAACATTCCAGGATTTTCTCCATGTAATGGACTTCATTGGGAACCAAACGGTTCAAGGTCCAAATGAGTGCAAAATGAGTGCAAGGTCCAAAAAATTTCAGTGCAGCTTCGAAGGGCTTTAAACGACACCGGATAATGAATAAGCGTCTTATCTAGGACCCTTCGTGTCATGACTTCGTGTCATGAATAAAAAGAATTATTCATTTTGATGAAAGAGTTTGAACAGGAGAGTCACGAACGATCATCACAGAACAGAGCAAGGCGAGCATTTGAGCTTATAAAACTTTTTATTTATTCTTTTAAAGGACCAATCGTTTCGCTTGATAAGACCCTTATTCATCGTCTGGTGTCGTTTAAAGCCCTTTGAAGCTGCACTGAAACTCTCATTTGGACCTTGAACCATTTGGTTCCCATTGAAGTCCATTATATGGAGAAAATATATATTCATCAAAAACCTTAATTTCTGTGAAGAGTTCAGATGCAAAAGCCTCTAAGTGCCATTTGAAATTTTCTTCTAAAACTGACCATTTTTATCAAGCTTATATATTTAAGTTCAGTCATTTCACTTAAATGGCAATGAAGATTACCTATTAATTGTCATTTAAGTGAAATTACTGAACTTAAATATACAAGCTTGATAAAAATGATCATTTTAGAAGAAAGTTTCAAGTGGCATTTAGAGGCTTTTGCATCTGAACTCTTCATATATATAAATACACACACATGCTTGTATATATCTTAGAAATATTTTCATGTATGTACTGTATATAGATTTATAAATAATTTATATGATATGTAAATATAAATATTTTACATATAAATTATATTTTTTCTTAAATATACATGCATGTGTGCATATTTATATATATATATATATATATATATATATATATATATATATATATATATATACACACAAAATAATTATACACAGTGCACCCACATATATTACGTAAACACAAACTTTTATTTTGTATGCGATTAATCGCAATTAATCGTTTGACAGCCCTATTCAAAACATCCTAACTGATGCCACATGGACTACTTTGATGATATCTTTATTTCCTTTCTGGACAACGGTATATCGTACAAACATTTTCAATAGAGGGACAGAAAGCTCTCGGACTAAATCTAAAATTTCTTAAACTGTGTTCCGAAGATAACCGGAAGTCTTATGGGTTTGGGATGACATAAGGGTGAGTCATTAATGAAATAATTTTCATTTTTGGGTGAACTAACCCTTTAAGGTGGCACTGTCTGATACACAAAAGGTAACAAAATATGCTTATTTATTCTTTTGTAATTGTCATTAAAATATCAAGAGAGTTTTATACTATTGCAGCAGTTAGAGATCCATTTGTGTTGCTAAAGAATATGTAATAAGAGTTATTAGGCAAGGTCTGCATTATGGTAGCAGCTGTCTGCCATATGTATCTCATCTGATCTCTCCACTGTGTGACAATGTGAGATGTCTTACAGTAATGCTGTTGCACTTCATAAAAGTACATGCTACAAAACTGAAAGAAAAATGTGTCTTGTAAAATTGAGTTTGTGTAATGCTCAATGCATTTCCCCCAGTCTCTGTGTGTTACAACACCACTTCCTATGAAACATTGTGGGAGTGTGGCCGCTGGGCTTACCATCGGATCAGAGCACAAACGGTATTAAAGCTTTCCTTGATTTTGGATAGTCTTCGAATTTTGTTAGATACCACCTGTAAAATGAAATGGCACATTTCAAACAACAATCTGTCATACTGATATCAAAATATGTATTATTATAGAACATGTCTAGGTCATATTTCACCCTAAAAAAAATAAAATATTATTTTAAGTAGTCATGAAATCAAATTTTATCATTCGTATTTTTTAAATGTAATATTGTAGTGTTTATTATAAATTATTTATCAGCGCCTTTCATTATTGTTTTAAAATTCATGTACCCTTATAATCTTTAATCAAATACATTATATATTTTATCTTATATTATATAAGATATATTATCAGACTAAATCTAAAATATTTAAAACTGTGTTTCATAATTTTCATTTTTGGGTGAACTAAACAGTATGTCATTGTAGTAGCTGTTGAAATTCCTTTATGTTAATTAAAATCAGATATTTATTATATAATATTACAGGAATGAGAATCTAATGAGAATAATCATTGGAAAAATTAAAATTACTCACAAAAAACATCTAATTTATGGGGGAAAAATGTGATTAACTGGTGAAAATCTTAAAAAATGTATCTGATCTGATCTTAAATAGGCTTCATCTTTTTAACAATTTATAGTATTATTTATAATATTTTATTAAAATATATATTTATATTTTTTATATATATTTTTTACATTTTTATTTATATATTTTTTATATATTAATAAAATATATATTTATTTATATTTCTTATGATTCTGGAATTAAATCAGACATATGAGAATTGATAAATTAGAACTGAAAGCGTTTTTTTTTATATATATATAATTTCAGTCACATTTAGAAAGAATCCATTGTTTCAGACTGTAATGCCTTACTTGTGGTGGGCCATTCCTCTGCTGGACAGCACACAAAGAGTGAAGAGAGCGAAAGCTGCACTATGGACCGAGTGACCGGCCAGAGCGAATCCAGCCCATTCCACAATCTCACCTAAGAAGTTCGCTCCAGATACATACTCAAACATGCCCCCTACGAACAGAAAATAGTTATGAAGAGACACTCATAATGGAAGCCATCACACAAACAGTCTGTTTGCAAAGCAATAAGAAACAAATGTCAAGTCAGTTTTAAAGCAGTGAAACTGCATCACATGTGTCTAAAAAAAAATGTGAAACCATCTGACCAACATGCTGTCTGGTTTAATATGTCAGAAATAAAGCATGTCTGATTCATCATGTCAGTCATCACTTCTGCATCAAATAAAACAAGAACAAGCTTTTGGATCTAAGACAACTTTGACACACCAAACTAATTTAAAATCCCTTTGTTTTGGCTAAAAAACATCATCTATCAGTCAATTCACTTTTTTGAAGGCTGAGGGGCTTTAGTTAAGGGAATAACACAGTTTAACATGAAAAAATGGTGGAGCATCCCTTTAAAAAATAGTTTTGATAAAAAAAGAAAAGGTTAGTGAAGTGCATGTCACAAATGATTATGATCTCTCGAGCTGGTTGGTACTGACAAGTTGCTGAGGAAATGAGTCATGACCAGCAAGGGCATCTATTTTTGTTTTCATTCTGAGTCAAAGCCAAGTTCAAAAGATGTTTTAGCATTACGTCAACACTCAAACCAGCACTGAAGAGGACGCCCTAGTGTTCACTACCCATTTGAGTTAAATGCATGTGGTATGGTTCAAATGTGTGCTGTTCTGAATGCTCTTATATTTGTATGCATATTGGCACTGTGTCTTTATGAACATTTTATGAATTGTGGCAAGTATTTAAATAGTGTGATTGAGTAAAAACAGTCTATTCCTAAAATATAAAGCTGGATGCCATGTTCCTAAGCTGTCACTCAAAATGTTGTGATTGTTTTATAATTATGTGGAACATGGTAAAGATGCTACGCACAAAACATTTTAGTTCATTTCAATTGGACAATTTAGGACACATGTCTCTCTCTAAAATATTTCAAATTCATAAATGGTGCCGATCAGTCTATTAATTATTGTCTTACCTCTAGGTATCTTATAGCCCGTCTCTCCAGGCTTGCGAAGGTTCCTGAGGATATGGTCAGAGTGAATGTTAATGATCCATCCCAGGAACCACATACAAGACCCTGAAAAACAACAACGCATTATAGATACATCTTGCAAGCTAAAACATACCAAAAATTTGTTACAAAGTGAACGAATAGAGTCATTGAATGTGCTGTGTTCTCTCATATCCATACCGGTGGTGGCCTGGTGGTGATGATGGATGAATTCCATCGTCAGCTCTTAAAGCAATTCTCGGTATTTATTATGAATGATTAATCTGTGTAAATCATATATTTAATTTTTTTTGCATATGCTCTACTAATTTTTTATCAAAATAACTTCCCCTCCCATCTACAAAAACATCTCTTTTCTTCTCATGATGTGTTTACTGGTGGTTGAATGGTTGAAAGAAATCAACACTAGATTCTATCATATATGAAAGTGAATAAGATAGTAGGATAATTGAAAATGACACTAATGCACTGTGAATAATTACTCACTAGCACCCACCTGTGATGAAATAGGGATGTGTAACCCAATCAGGTGGGTAATCTGCATAGTGACTCAGGTATCTTGCCTGCAGGTACCCATTATAGATGCAGAAGACAAAAGCCAGAGCAAACGAGATGAATGGTGTTGATTTTCCTCCTCGAATTAAAAATGGGTAGATGAGGGACCTAGGAGAAACACATGTTTAATATAAAGTTGCCAGTTGCAACTTGCAAAACAATATAACATAATTTACTGACACATGTATGGACATTTCCCCACCCCCATTATCTATGTTATACAACAAAAACAAAATCCTACCTTTGCGCGTAATGGCAACAGAACATGAGAAGAAGCAGTTGGTTGGGCAGGTGCATTATCTTTGCACATGGACACCATAGTACCAAACACAAAGGCAAAAGAAAAGCAGGTAATTCTTGAACGAACCAGGCGAACTTGACATTTACAGGGAATCCAAACCTGCTGGATGCATATCGGCCGTAGGGCACGTGCTCAAAGAGTAAAGTCACAAAAGTTATGAACGCCATCACCATCATCAAGTACGATAAACAATCCAAAACGTACCGTTCTTCCTCCTCCGAAGAAAATAATATCTTCAGAATAGCGTCCATAGTTGCTAACTATACGTATAAGCAGAAGAAAGGTTTAAGTAAGTTAATGTTTACTCATCTCATTCTCGCGCACGAATGGACTCCATGGCAATCTGGGAGACACGCCCATCTACTAACGTTAACGTTACTTAAAGGCGGAGTATCTGTCAAAACCATGGATAAAACACGCCTTTATTATGCAAGTAAATGAATTCTAACAAATAACGTTAGTTCGGCAAGAATATATATATATATATATATACATACATATATATATACATATATATATATATATATATATATATATATATATATATATATATATATATATATATATATATATATATATATATATATATATATATATATATATATATATATATATATATATATATATATATATATATATATATAACTGAAATGTAAAACCAATGTTGTAGTGTTTTTGAGAAAATACAGAAAAACAAATCTAACTTTTTCAAGATTTCACCTTTGCTGAATCCTCAATTTTTTAATTATGCCAATTTTTGTGTTATTTTTATATGGCAATAAGTTTATTTGGATTGAATGTCAATGGTTTAAAATAAATACTACTGTATTATGAATTTAAATTCGCCAAAGAAGCAAAGAACGAGTATTTCAGTCGGGCAATATTGCGGACACCAAAGAAGGGGTCTTTCAGTTGACTGTGCGCTTGTTTGGACTGCGTCACATACACGTGAGTTGAATTCAGCAGGAGCTGAGGAGTACAGTTACTTAGACATTATTATTATTAATCAACAACACGCAACGCAGGTTTATATCCAGAGTTGTATGCGTCTGCAACATGGGCAGAAGAAACAGAAACAGACAAAAACCTCAGCAGTTCAGAGATGGAAGACCAGAAGCGAAAAGGAGCAGAGATGATGCTGTGAGTTTGCTAACTGCTCTAGCTTCTTACTTTTCTGCTCAGTGCCAATGCTGCACATTCATTTATACATTTTGTAAATAGGTTACACCATATTGTCGCATTGTGCGTGGGTATATTATTTCAATGCAATAGTGTGGTTAACGGGATGTGGGTAGTGATAGTACTTTTTATACTCTTCGCACGTTTTGCAGGGTTGGGGAGCTGGATACTCTGAGATCGTCAAGGAAAACAAACTCTTTGAGCATTACTACAAAGAGCTGAAGATTGTTCCAGATGGAGAGTTTGAGGAGTTCATGGAGGCCATGAGGGAACCACTGCCAGCTACAATACGAATCACAGGATACAAGAGGTGATTGACTTTTTATGCAGGTCCAAACGTTTTACATTACACCAGAAGACACTTGGCACACTTTTTTTATTACCTCTTTTCCCTATAACATATTTTAGTAATCATCAAAGATAAGGTGTCGTTCAAAAGTTAAAAGTCAAAATTGACAATTGTTATTTTTTAGTGAAATATTGCAGTGGTTATTATAAAAGATTTATCCTTGCACATCCTTTTTATTATATGCACGCGTAATCTTTAATCAACATAAGCGACAACATCTCCTCTTTGCCTCCAGGCCAGTACAACCTGTCACTCACTTAAAGCAATAGCAAACCACAATGATCAAATCTATTCCAGATGGAAAAAATCAAGTCTTTTTTTCTTGTTCAAGATGTCAGTTCACTCAGATATGTCACAATGAGAAGATAAGACTATCACAGCTTCTGTTTCATGCCAACTCTAAAGACTCAAATTTCATCTTGTGAAAACCTTTTTGAAATTGGACATGGAAACTTATTTAAAACAATTATTTAAAACTTATTTAAAACTTATTTGTTTTTAAATTGGGTGGTGTAATGTTACATATTTTACAAAATATTGACAAAACACATTGTTGGATAGGTCTAGACTCAAAGTTCCATATTGGCCACTGTTTTTTTTTTATAGAAGAGATATTGTGACAGAAATGTATTAATTTTTTGGTATAGTGCCTTAACAAATTCTAGCAGGAACCTCAATATTTGTGATATCAGCTTCACATTTCTTACACCGCTTTGTTAAACATATGGCTTGGATTATCTAGCAATTTTAGAGTCCCAATTAATTTTGTAAAGTATATTTTTGCAAAAAAAAAAGAATTTATTTTCGTTAAAAGAGACCAACCTTAGGTCTGTATTTGAAACAAAAAATTCATGAATTCCAACCATTTAAGTTCAAATATATGCCTAATAATAGGGGTGATGGTTAAAAAAAATGGTTTACCTTTTATTTACTCCTCTTAGAATCTTTTTGTTTATTGTCCATCCATCCTGCTTTATCAGCATTGACGTTTGACTAGGCCATATTGGTTAACAACTTTCCTGGATAGTTCAGAGAACGATGCAATTATACAATAATGTTTTTCCCTTTTTTAACTCCTTAAATATTCAGTCATGCAAAAGAAATCCTTCATACTCTTAAAGAGAAATACTTCAAAGAGGTTCAAGATCTTGAGGTGGATGGGCAGAAGATCGAGGCTCCTCAGCCCTTAAGTTGGTAAGATGGAAAACAAATTGTTTGTGTTTTACTTATATGTTGGTAATCTGTAGAATAGAGTATTTCAGATCTGATTTTTACTCTCATGGTGTTATAGGTATCCTGATGAACTTGCGTGGCACACTAATCTGAGCAGAAAGATCTTACGCAAGTCTCCTCTCCTGGAGAAATTCCACCAGTTCTTGGTCAGCGAAACTGAATCGGTAAATACAATTTTTGGTGCACTTCTCCAAGGCGTGTGTCTGCAGATATTCAATAGTGTGTATATACTAAGGGTGGGAGAGAAAAACCAATCATCATAATTATGATATTTGTTTTAACTACTGGTGTGCGGCCGGTGATGCTGACACATTTCTCCATTCTTGGGTCAATTTTTCAAAACTTACAGATATTAAGAAATTTCACAAAAGAAAACATTGTATAAATCCTCCGGATGTTCATGTTTTTAGATCATTGTTTTATGACAGGGTTTGTTAGTTGACAACCATTGCTAGTGTTATGGAAGAATGAGTTGATTTGAGACATGTATGAATAGTTTTGGTAGCTGTATTTTGAATGTGAACGTGAACTGCTGTGTTGAGCTGAAAGTTGGTTGGGAGGTCTATATGAAGGGTTTTTAAAAAGTGAGTTTTAAAAAAAGTATTGAGAAATGTGTTTGCGTTTATAAAAAATAAAATAATGCAAATATAATGTTTTTTTGATCTCCATCAGGGTAATATCAGCAGACAGGAAGCAGTCAGTATGATTCCTCCTCTTCTAATGAAAATCGATTCTCAGCATAAGGTACATCTTCAACAACATCATCATGAGTTTCCTTGACTGTCAACTGAATGTTTTCTCTATATTGTGCTTTCTTCACTAGCAATTTTTTTAATAATTTGTCTCATCTCTGTCATCTTTCTGGATTTTATAACCAGATTCTGGACATGTGCGCTGCTCCAGGATCCAAAACTGCTCAACTAATAGAGATGCTTCACTCTGATATGGATGTGCCTTTCCCTGGTAAACTGTTGCTCATTAGTATGTGTACATATATAATGAATTCAATACAGATGTAAGATGATCTTATAGTTGTTCTCCGTCTCTTCTGTGTCTCTAGAGGGTTTTGTAATTGCCAATGATGTGGATAATAAGCGCTGTTACCTGCTGGTCCACCAGGCCAAGAGATTAAACAGTCCATGTATTATGGTGGTCAACCATGATGCATCTAACATTCCACGTCTGCACTTTGATCAGGACGGGAAGAAGGAGGTCCTGTTTTATGACCGGATCCTGTGTGACGTACCCTGCAGGTTAGGAATTTTATGATGAGGGTCTCTGCTTAGACCCAGAGATGCTCCTTGAGTTGCTTACGTTTTTACAGAAACTGTGGTACATGTGTAGTGTTTGTGGGTCGTTCTCTACATTTAATGCCCCATTGACATGAGGCGATTTTATTTGTGCGGAGCCCTGCACTGTGGCGGGATGTGTTTGTGTGTAGAAATTAACACTGGGCTGTGGGCATTTTTATTACACTCCTAACACCATTGTGGCCGGATTACCAGAAAATACACTGCTTAATGGTATGTGATTTATCTGGGTCTCCGAGGAAATGGCATTTGTGTCCAGGCAAGCGTGAGCATCGGTCGGGCACCCCTACTCCTCTTTTAGCTCACGCCAGTGGGTGAACGCTGGACCCAATGTTGATCCTGGTCCTGGCTTTTAATTTGTCACTCTCCCTTTTTCTTTTTTAGTGTCCTCTGACAAAACTTTTAATCTTTGATCATGAAGATTCGGCCATGACGAAAACATACAGATGGCAATCAGTTGCAACTTGAGCTCTCGCGTCAGAATCTGAGTCGATGTACCATCACAAGGGTTTTGGTAATATATTAAAAAGGTACATAGTGTGCCTTTTAAAGGGATAGTTCACCCAAAAATGAAAATTCTGTCAGTATTTACTCACCCTCATGTCCCGTAAGACCTTCGTTCATCTTTGGAACACAAATTAAGATATTTTTAATGAAATCTTAGAGCTGGATCACTCCTCCATACTAGTCCATAGGCTTCTTGACTCTTGAGGAATTGAAACTTGCAGGCCTCGGAAAGTTATTAAAGACATCGTTAAAATAGTCCAAGTGACTTCATTGGTTCCATCTTAAAGGGATACTCCACTTTTTTTTTGGGAAATAGGCTCCCCCAGAGTTAAACAGTTGGGTTTTACCATTTTCGAATCCATTCAGCCGATTTTCTGATATTTAGAAGAATATCAGTAACCAGACAGTTTCTGGTCTCATTGACTTCCATAGTAGGAAAAAATATACTATGGAAGTCAATGAGACCAGAAACTGTCTGGGTTTTTGGGTGAACTATCCCTTTCAGTATTAAACTTACTAAAATAAAAATAAATTCAAGCTATAAAAAAAGCTAGTGACAAATACGACCACATTAAATACTTAAGCTAAAATGTAAATATAATAATAAAAGCTAATGTCACTAAAATAACACTGAACAAACCCATCCAAGCCACCTTAAAAATAATTCATATTTTGGCAAGGTTTGACTACAAGGTTTACTTTTAAGTGACTGAAAATGACAATGGGCTTGTTTGGTTCCTTATAATTTTTAACATCTGTAATGTCTTTCTACCCACCAGATGTTTCAGTAAAAACATAAAATGCTGTGTTTATCTTTCTGCAAACTTTGTGGAAGGTTCAACCTGATAGGGTGGTTTCTAAACTTTCTTACATGTAATTATCAGTTGCTTTAATATTGTCGTCAGATGGTCAAACAGCAACATTACACACTAAAGAAAGTTGAAAATGCAAAAACGGATAATAGGACCCCTATAAAACCACAAAAACTGTAGATTTTCTTGCGATTTTTCTAAGAGCCATTGTGTGTTGTCATACCAAAAATAAGAATGCAGTTGTACAGAGACATGCAGTTGTGATTATGTAAATATAGTGATCACAATAATAGAAGCTCTGTGTTTTCGGTTGAGCAGTGAGTCTCTTCCCAGCATGTAACATCATAGCAGAGTAAGTTTATAATTGGTGGAGTCTATACTTGGCCTGCAGCAGAATCAGGTGCCAAGCACAATAAGGTCTGCTCTGTACCAGCATGCCAAACATCTTACATATACACAGTGTGGTCAGTCTGGTTTTGCTGTCTTAACTTTTTCTGTCCGTCGATGAAATGATTTGAAAATGACTTTAAACGTGTAATTATGGTTTGTGTTTTTGCCCATAGAACTGTAGTTTCTTACTCGAATTTGATGCCTTGTTAACCAATCACTGATGTAATACCATATGATCTCATATGACCACAGGAACTGTCTTTAGTTATCAAGTCTAGTTTAAAATGACTTAAAGGATATAAATGTGGTTGACAATTTTTCATCTTTGCTTTAATGTGAAGAACCACTAATTATAAGTCTGCTTTATGCCTGACAGACACATGAAGTGATCTGATATGGAGTTACAGTTAAACTGCAAACAATAAAATCAGCACCTTTATCTTTACAGTGGAGATGGGACAATGAGGAAAAACATTGACGTGTGGAAAAAATGGACAACCAGCAACAGCCTGCAGCTCCATGGGTAAGACCAGTATAATTCACTTGGGCTATGTCCAGAATATTGGGGTGGGTGATTTCACGATATGAGAAATCTTATTTCACAATAGTGATATATCATGATAGTTTTTGTCTTTCTTTTTTTCCTTATTGGACATTGGCCAGGAAAAAAATGAAATGTTCGAACAAAGAAAAATCTCTATGGAAGCTTGTTTCCGCCATAGAATGAAAAATAAAAAACGTAATTGCGACTTTTTATCTCACAATTCAGACTTTTTTTCTCACAATTGCGAGTTTACATCTCGCAATTCTAACTTCATTTCTCAGAATTGCGAGATGTTAAGTCAGAATTGCAAGATATAGTCAGAATTGCGTGATATAAAGTTGCAATTGCGAGTTATAAAGTCAGAATTGCGTGATAAAGTTGCAATTGCGTGTTTAAGTCAGAATTGCGTGTTATGAAGACGCAAATGCTTGTTATAAAGTCAGAAATGCATGATATAAAGTCAGAATTGTGAGATTTTAAATTATTAAAGATTTAAACTGTCTTTTTTTCCCCTAGAATTAGTCCGATTGCTCACAAGGAAAAAGATGTCAGAATTTCGACATATAAACTCGCAATTGTGAGAGTCAGAATTGTCGGATAATAAAAGTCTTTTTTTCTAGAATTCCGAACTATGTCATGCAATTCTGACTTTATATCTCGGAATTCTGACTTTATAACAGCAATTGTGAGAAAGTCGCAATTTTTTATTTTATTTATTTATTTTTTTTAATTCAGTGGTGGAGACAAGCTTCCATATCTCTCTGGTCAAATTGACAGATTAAAATGGCCTAATAATCCCGCCCCCTAAACATAATCTTAATTTGAGAATAATGTATAAAGCAAAAATACACCTAGTGATCAGAAGGATTATTTTTGACATTTTGGAGTTCTGTTGTGTTTGAGGTATTCATGTTTTTCAGAACAGGGACTTGCTGAAAATCTGTTTTATACTAAATCATGCCTGATTGCTTGTAATCTTTTCCTGTTTAAATAAATAAATAATATTTTTCCATCTATTTGAAAGTTAGGCTGATAAACAAGTAGTATTCTATACGGCCTGATTATGTCATTTAAGTTTCATAGCCTGCCTCCAGTTTTCAACTTGACTGGCATTTCCTCAAAATGTCCGTAAAACGAAAACTCAGCCAGTCACATATATATATATATATATATATATATATATATATTTTTAGCAGAAACTCTGGTACAGAGTATACTGTTCTGTTAGCAGTACACTAGTACTCATTCTGAACACGTGCTTTGAGAAAACCCAAGTCTTGATGCGTGATGATCATTGTGTCATTTGGCAGTGGCAGTGAATTAGCAGTAATGTGTTTTCTGTACCTGATTACTGAAACAGGATGTTGCATCTAATTTCTTTGTTGCACTGTCAGCGTGTGTGTGTGTGTGTGTGTGTGAGAGGTTGCAGTGGTTGCAGAAAAGAGCAGTTTGTTGTGCTCTAGTGTGTGTATTTTC
This sequence comes from Hybognathus amarus, assembly GCA_030378365.1. Lineage (NCBI taxonomy): Eukaryota > Metazoa > Chordata > Actinopteri > Cypriniformes > Leuciscidae > Hybognathus > Hybognathus amarus. Next base: position 488,159 of record JAQIUQ010007522.1, read on the forward strand.
AATTTGTCTCCTTGCCTGTCAGGCTGCAGATTAGGATTGCGGTACGAGGTGTGGAGCAGCTGGCTGTAGGGGGCAGGATGGTGTACTCCACCTGCTCTCTGAACCCCATCGAGGATGAAGCGGTCATCGCTGCCCTGCTGGAGAAGAGTGAAGGTACGTGAAGGAAACATTTCTACCCCATGAATTAGATTTTTTAGGCATATTTTCTTAAATACTGCTTTTATTTTCCCTTTAAGGGGCCATTTACAAGTCAAATAATAATAATAATAATAATAATTATTATTATTTAATACTGCTTTTGTTTTCCCATTATGGAGCCATTTAAAAGTAAAATAATAATAATATTATTAATAGAATTATTATTATTAAATACTGCTTTTATTTTCCCATTAAGGAGACATTTAAAAGTCAGATAATAATAAGTGTATTTACTGTAGTTATATATTTGGTTCCAAGTTACTGAAAATTGTTGTTTTTTTATTTTTATGGTTCACCATCACGTTTTGTGTATCTTCATTGATATAAAATACAAAATATGTTTAGGTTAAGCATTCAAGCATTAAATAATGATAGGACATATTAACCTTGTTCGTGTTACCTCAACTTTGTTCTGCTTTTTCTCCCCTGTGGTTTCTTCTTCACTCTTTTGTTTATTTCTCAGGTGCTTTAGAGTTGGCAGATGCCTCTGTAGATCTCCCAGGACTCAAATATATGCCTGGAATAACATCTTGGAAAGTAATGCTGTTATCATCTACTCTCTGACATTAATTTCTGTTCCTGCTTATGAATGTGGAGTCTGCATTGGTTTGTCTTTTGCATTAGCGCAGTCATTTCTCTTCATTCATTGCATTAGACTGTTGATAAGTGGGACTCTGGGGCGAGTGCCACAGTAAGGTTGTTTTGATAGTAAGGCTGTATTGAAGATATTTTGGTAGCATTATTGCAGGTTAAATATCCATTGATGTTGATTTTTATACATTGGAAACTTCACACCATTGTTAGTTTTTACAAACGGTTTACATTTTATGGTGTTTGAAAGAAGGCTCACCAAGGCTGCATTTATTTGATCAAAAATGAGTAAAATAAAAAAAAAACAGTAAAATATATTACAATTTTAAAATAACCATTTCTATTTGAATATTAATTAAAATGCAATTTATTTCTGTGATGGAAAAGCTGTATTTTCAGCATCATTACTTGGTTGTCAGCATCACAATCCTTCAGAAATCATTATAATAAGCTGATTTGGTGCTCAAGAAACTTTTCTTATCAATGTTAAACAGTTTTGCTGGCAAATATTTGTGAAACTGGAAACCATGGTATATAAAAAAAATCGGAATACTTAGACAAATAGTTCAAAAGAACTGCATGTATTTGCCTAAATGCCTTTACTGTCGCATTGAATCTGTTTAATGCATCTTTGCTTAATGAAAATGTAATTTTATTTTCCAAATAACTCAAACCAACAACTTTTGAACAATAGTGTAATCTTGCTTTGCTCTTATATAGGTAATGACGAAAGAGGGTCAGTGGTTTTCTGACTGGTCAGAGGTGCCAAAAAGTCGACACACCCAAATCAGACCCACCATGTTTCCACCAACAGACCCAGAGAAGCTGGCGGATATGAGACTGGAGAGATGGCAAGTTTCTTTTGATCATTTACTCACCTAAAGGATTATTAGGAACACCTGTTCAATTTCTCATTAATGCAGTTGTCTAATCAACCAATCACTTGGCTGATTAGAGAATTGCTTCAAAGCATTTAGGGGTGTGGTCCTGGTTGAGACAATCTCCTGAACTCCAAACTGAATGTCAGAATGGGAAAGAAAGGTGATTTAAGCAATTTTGAGTGAGGCATGGTTGTTGGTGCCAGACGGGCCGGTCTGAGTATTTCAACATCTGCTCAGTTACTGGGATTTTCACGCACAACCATTTCTAGGGTTTACAAAGAATGGTGTGAAAAGGGAAAAGCATCCAGTATGCGTCAGTCCTGTGGGCGAAAATGCCTTGTTGATGCTAGGTCAGAGGAGAATGGGCCGACTGATTCAAGCTGATAGAAGAGCAACTTTGACTGAAATAACCACTCGTTACAACCGAGGTATGCAGCAAAGCATTTGTGAAGCCACAACACACACAACCTTGAGGCAGATGGGCTACAACAGAAGAAGACCCCACCGGGTACCACTCATCTCCACTACAAATAGGAAAAATAGGCTACAATTTGCAAGAGCTCACCAAAATTGGACAGTTGAAGACTGGAAAATGTTGCCTGGTCTGATGAGTCTCGATTTCTGTTGAGACATTCAGATGGTAGAGTCAGAATTTGGCGTAAACAGAATGAAAACATGGATCCATCATGCCTTGTTACCACTGTGCAGGCTGGTGGTGGTGTAATGGTGTGGGAGATGTTTTCTTGGCACACTTTAGGCCCCTTAGTGCCAATTGGGCATCGTTTAAATGCCACGGCCTACCTGATCATTGTTTCTGACCATGTCCATCCCTTTATGGCCACCATGTACCTCTGATGGCTACTTCCAGCAGGCTAATGCACCATGTCACAAAGCTTGAATCATTTCAAATTGGTTTCTTGAACATGACAATGAGTTCACTGTAATAAAAAGACCCCCACAGTCACCAGCTCTCAACCCAAAGAGCATCTTTGGGATATGGTGGAACGGGAGCTTCATGCCCTGGATGTGCATCCCACAAATCTCCATCAACTGCAAGATGCTATCTTATCAATATGGGCCAACATTTCTAAAGAATGCTTTCAGCACCTTGTTGAATCAATGTCACGTATAATTAAGGAAGTTCTGAAGGCGAAAGATTCAAACAGCCTAATAATCCTTTAGGTGAGCATATATATATATATATATATATATATATATATATATATACATTACATATGATGCAAAATGCTTTTCACAAGCCTGTAGGCCTGTAGTGTGTTTTACCAGAACCCTCCACCAGATGGTAGTATACTACCACAGTACTAGTGGAGCAATACGAATGTTGAGTAAACTCTCAAACAGGGTTGTGTGAACCCAGTTTATACTGATTTTAAGTTATGGTGCTTTGATTTGTGTTTTCAGTATGAGAATACTGCCTCATCACCAGAACACTGGTGGGTTTTTTGTGGCTGTGTTAGTCAAGAAGGCGCCCATGCCGTGGAACCGCCGTCACCCAAAGGTATTAGAAAATGCAGACTTTAATACATCATATTATATAAAATGCAAACAGAGCATTGACGTTGTAAGACAGTGCATTTATATTTACAATTCAATTACTAACAAGCCCATTTTCTTGGATGAATCCACCTTGTCATTGCATTTGAAATTGGAAGCTAGCTAGCGTACACTCACCGATACCTTTGTCTCTGTTCTTTCTTTGTCTGTGTGTTTGCAGCTTCGTAATAAGGATGTGAACGCCTCCAGTGATGCGGCTCCCGCAGAAGAGCTACAGACGGGGGTGTCTCCAGCTGAGGTCGCTCCATCAGACGGCTTGTCTCCTGACACCCCTGTTGAAGCAGTGGAGGGAGAGACTCCTGCTGAGGAAAATCCGTCTGTCCCAGATACTCCTGACCCTTCAGGAGGTCAAGAAAGACAATGTCTGTGGGTGAGTGTCCTTAGCCAGGTGTATACGTGGGCGTACGACGGCACCTTGTTCAGTCACCCTATTGTTCTCTCTGCTGTTCCTGAATCCTGAAAATCTTTCAGAATCCTGAAATAATGTAAAAAAAACTGTTTTCAACATGGATAATAATCTTAAATGTTTCTTGAGCATCATATTATAATAATTTCTGTAGGATCATGTGACACTGAAGACTGGAGTAATGATACTGTAAATTCAGCTTTGATCACAGGAATAAATTACACTTCACTATATATTCACATAGAAAACCGCTGTTTTAAATTGTAATAATATTTCACAATATTACTGTTTTTTTTTTTTTTTTTTTTTTTTAAATCAAATAATTGCAGCCTTGATGAGCAGAAAAGACTTATTTTACAAACATAAAAAATCTTACCGATCTAAAACTTTTGACCGGTAGTGTACGTCACAATAGTGAAGAAAAAACGAATTCAACTTCCTTTTCATCTGACTTTTAAATGGCTCTTTAATGGGAAAATAAAAGCAGTATTTAAGAAAATCTTGATGCCATACGAGTTGCAACTGGCACAATTTCATGTGAATAATACTTGTGTGATTATGTGACCACATCTAGATGCCTACATCTTTTACACACTAAGGAGGCAGAAACCATTCCAAAGAGCCATATTCAGGCCTTGTAGTGTCAATGTCAGTGCCCCCTGGTGGACGGTGTTACACTCTTACTGTGCTCTCTGTTGACATGAAGTGCTCTGTCTGTTCCAGCCCCCCTCCTCCAAAGAAGATGAAACTCTTTGGCTTCAAAGAGGATCCTTTTGTGTTTCTGACAGAGGATGACCCCATCTTTCCTCCCATCCAGTGAGTGCCTCTCCTCTCTATGGACAAAACATCTCTGCTCAACACACATACTGCTTTTACAAATCCTCTCATTTCTTACTTGTGTGTTGTTGTGTTTTTTAAATGTTTTATTCATCTGACACCCATGTTTCCTGAATATATACACTCGGAGTAGGCTGGAGCTTTGTTTATGTGTGTAAAAATATCTATTGCGCTATTCATCCTATGTGACCAATTACATGAATGGATGATATGATCATTATCATTCAGTCATTGTGACTGTCTTTTGTTTGTGATGAATTTTATTTAATTTCTTACACAGATGCACAGTGCCACAGCGCTGGCAACCCGCCATTTTGACTTGTGGGAGACAACGCCTCTGCTCCATATGTCGCAGCATGTTCAGCGCTGTGCGCATATGTGCTTTTTTTTTCCCTAATTTTTTTTTATCCTGTGATATTTCTTTGTCTGTTCCAGAGCTTTCTATGACCTGTCTCCAGATTTCCCCATGCTTAACGTGTTGACTCGAACCCATGAAGGGAAGAAGAGGAACCTGTACATGGTGTCTAAAGAGCTCCGCAATGTTCTGCTCAACAACAGTGAGAGAATGAAGGCAAGAGCACACACACTATCTCTCTCTCTCTCTCTCTCTCTCTGAAGGTCCTTCATCAGTGCTAGTAGAGATTGAAGATGGCGTATAGGCAGATGGGGACAGCAGCCTCGCTATGATCTCATCTCTATCTGTGCTCTAGTGCCTTCACATTCATCAAGTATGAAACAACCATCTGCTGCTAATGTAAACAGACATCACTGGAGATGCATTAGAACAAAGAACCACACTGTAAACACTTATATAGTATTAATATGGTATTTGGGTATCTATCTATCTATCTGATAATTTTATCAAAATTATATTTGTTTTTATTAGAGCCCGACCGATAAAGGATTTTGAAGACCGATACAAATATTTTTGGGTTTTAAAATCCAATATTTCAATATATCGGCCGATTATTTTATTTCTATTTTTTAAATTTTATTTAGAAACGCGCAACAAAACATTAACAGATTTCTCTAACATTAGTTATTTGTATTTATTTATGAGTTTTAACTAAAATAATATGATAATTCGTTTTAAAAATAAACTTGTATCTTTTGTCACAACAAACTGATGATAGTGGCATTAGCTAGTTTTGTGGTTAGCTAATCTACGATGAGCCATAATTTAGCATTTATATATATGCATATATGCATTAAATATGCATTTATCGGCCATTATAACTGCCGATACCGATAGTTTGGAAAATGCCTAATATCGGTAGATAATATCGGCCTGCCGATATATCGGTCTGGCTCTTGTTTTTATAATTATAAGAAGGGTGAAGCACCATAATGTTAATATTGTAGGACCAACTTGTCTGTAAAACATTTTCTTTAGTGTAATGAGAAGGCGTTTTTTTAATCAGGGCAAACTTTTATGGACTTATTTATGGGTCCAGATTTTTATTAAGACTTGTTTATGTAATTGTACTCATTTTGTATTAGAATTATTATTATTTTTGTTGTCCAAGTTTGTTTTCATTATGTTGTATTTATTAAACATTTAACAATATAATATATGTATCTGCTAGGGGTGTCACGATTCACCAAATCCTTAATTCGATTACATTTTCGATTCTAAGGTCACGGTTCGATTTTGATGAAATCGGCCTAATTGGCCAATTAATTTTAATTTTAATCTCTGTCTTACATGTGCTTCTTGAGGAATGCTCACTCTAGATTCTGAGAGATTTGATCTAATTTGCATGTATCAGGGAGCTGCTATCAATATGCAGGAGACTCCCTGAACTCCCACGAGACTTGGGATGTCTGCTAACTGTGGCTTTTTCAAGCGTGAACGTTGTCAACATTACTCACTGGAAATCAAAAAAAACTTCCACACCTGCGACTTCAATGAAAGAGGAGGGGGTTCAAGTTCTGTCTGGGTCTCCTGCATCTGCAGATGTCATGCTATCTTTTGAATGGCTGTAGCTAAGTTAGAGGAGGTTGATCATAGACACGCAGCACTTCCGCTTGGCAAGCCGAACGGATGTGTAATGGGGGCGTGGCAGCATCGCCAAGTTCCATTTTTTTAATTCGATGTTCGAGATTAATTCATTTATATCGATTTCGATTTAAAATTAAATCGTGACACCCTTAGTATCTGCCATGTAATTGCTGGTGATGCTGATATGATAATACACAAATACTACTTTTTATTAATATACATTTTATTTTATTTTTTTATTATTTTATGCATAAAATAATGTTGTTACGATTACTTGTAATAATGTACTCTTAATATGTATATAATAATTAATGATGATAATAAAGCAATATTCTGTTGTAAATGGAGAATTTTCACATTTTCTGTCTTTCTACAGGTTATAAACACGGGAGTTAAGGTCTGGTCCAGAAATACTGATGGAGAAGAGTTTGGTTGTGCTTTCAGACTGGCGCAGGAGGTGGGTGTGTTTAAAATAGTTTGATGAAAATAATGCTTTATGTAGTAGTTGTGTTTGAATAATGTATGTGCATTGCAAACCAAAATATTGAAAAAAATACATTTTAAAATCTATTATTTTTTTGTGGAAGTTGAGAAGCGTTCTAATTCCAAAGATATTTTTGCAAGGTAAAGTGATTGAATTTCACATGCAGTTTTAAACAAAAATCTTTAAATTATTAAATTTAAAAATTTAAAAAATCTTTAAATTTATAAAATGTTATATATTCATTTAAAAAAAAATGTAACCCGCAATATGCTCTAAGTCGTACAGCAATAATCTGTCTATAATTAAAGCAATGCTCAGATGTCTCAGATGTTTTTTTGCTCAAACTAGGTTCAGTGGTCTATAGGGAAACGAGTTAATCTCAACATGCCATTAATAACCTCAGTTTGCCTTTCTGTCTGCTCTAGAGGGAGCATCCATTTCCATTTTCCACATAAATGTATTGATTTTTAACGAGAGTAAGATCTGTTATCTGAATGTGTACGTGTACGAATTCCATCTTCCCATAGATGAAGAAATGGATTAAAATGTGTCTTCTACTTTCCAGGCCTAAATTAATTGGAAAGAGGAATAGAAATGCGTTTAGAACTAGACTTAATCATCCTGAGGTTACATGCTTTTCTCAGTGTGTGTGTGTGTGTGCAATCCTTGACTCTATGCTGATGTCTTTCTCCAGGGTATTTACACATTATGCCCCTACATCAGAGCCCGAATCATTAACATCAGTGTGGAGGACGTGAAGGTTCTTCTCACGGAGGAAAACCCCTTCCTCAGAAAGCTTGGAGATGACGCTCACAGTCAAGCCAAGAAACTTGGTCAGTGCTATTTATGCATTTTGAATGCTGAGATGAGTGAACTCTAAAGATGTCATTATGCTGTCATATCTCACAAAAGCAAGTACACCCCTCACATTTCTGCAAACATTTTAAAATATCTTCTCAAGGGACAATACTATAGAAATGAAACTTGGGTATATTTTAGAGTAGTCAATGTGCTGCTTTTGTAGGAGTATATATTTACTGCCCTCTGAAAATATCACAACATACAGCCATTATTGTCAACAAAAGTGAGTACACCCTAAGTGAACATGTCAAAACTAGGGATGGGCATTTTTCTAAAATATTGCATTCGAATATTCGGGCTCATAAAAATCGAATATTCGAATATTCGTTTATTTAAATTATGTTTAACGAAAAAGACGTTATTTTTAAGGTTTTTTTTTTTACGTTTTTGTCACCATTTCTGGACAAGCTTACAATTAGGCAATACACAACAAGCTTACAATAGTAATTAAAGTTTTCTTTTAGTTGAAAACATTAAACCGTAGGCCTATGAGTAAACAAAATATATAAAAAAGCATTATTAAAAGCACGCTCAAGCAGCGCGAGCGGAAAAAAAACCCCAATAAAGCAGATTGCGTCAGATATCGTACAGAACGTACACCTATACACACGAGTCAGCAAATGACTGATTATCGTGTTTATATTGTTTCACGTTTATGTTGAGAAAAACAATAATATCTAACGTTACATGCAGGGGCGGCGCCAGCACTTTATGCTCGAAGTGAGAAAAGACGCTGCGACTGACAGACGTTTCAGAGACACAAAGAGAACGGTGTTCCTAACAGCACTTTGCATTTTCTGTTCCTAAACCGGTCTCCCCTTAACGAAACTTAAAATAAGTGTCTCAAAATCATTTTGCTATTAGATAAGTTAACATCTTTGATCACGCGGGGTCCAGCTGCGCTTACCTGCAGTTGTGATGCAATGATGAACAGCTGTCTTTCCTCACTCGACTGTTTGGATTTCATGTGATTTCTCATGGTGATGATATCATAACTCAGATTAATTAATTCATTTGATCAAAAGTAATTCCGTTTAGTAAGATCCTTTTCAAGTAACGTTAATTCTAAACTTCGCGAGGCAGACGACAACATTGTGATCAAATACAGACAACTTGTTAACACACTCCACAGCGCCATCCAGTGCATTTAATTGTAACTGCGAGTTAGTTCTTTAGGATTTATCATGGACTCACTGCATTTACGGCCAGCAAAGCAACGTATTCAAAATTCGAATAGTATTTTATTTTTCGAATAATAATTACATATCGAATATTCGAAAATTCGAATATTCGTGCACATCCCTAGTCAAAACTGTGTCCAAAGTGTCAATATTTTTCATCTAGCACTGCCTGGCCATGGAGTTCACCAGAGCTGCACAGGTTGTTGCTGGAATCCTCTTTAATTCTTCCATAATAACACCACTGAGCTGCTAGATGTTAGTCACATGACGCTTCTGGAGGATTCCCACAGGTGCTCAGTAGGGTTCAGGTCTGGAGACATGCTTGGCCACTCCATCACCTTCAGCTTCCTCAGCAAGGCACTTGTCGTCTTGGCGTTGTGTTTGGGGTTTGACCTGCTTTAATACAAGATACACAAATTAGTATGGTCCAGTCAAGCAGACAAAAACATGAACATGATGAATAGGATGTGGCTTTGCGTGGTTAAATGACATACAGCTATTATCACTTAGTACTCACTTTTGTTGCCAGCTATTTTGACAATAATGGCTGATTGTTGCGTTATTTTCAGACAACGGTAATTATATACTGCTACACAAGCAGCACATTGACTACTCTAAAATATATACAAGTTGGATTTTCTAAATTGCCCCTTGAGAATATATACTATATTCAAAAAATGTTTGTTGAAATGTGAGGGGTGGACTCACTTTCGTGAGATAATCTATATGGATGGATGAATTACTTAAAAAACAAAAAACAAAAAAAAGTTAACTAAATTAATATGCAAAAACATCCTGTTGTGTATTAATTATGTCCTAGTAATTTGTATGAACAATGTGTCCAGTACCATTGGCTTTGAATCCCTTCCATAAAGTTCAGCATCATCTGACAAAAAACAAAGTTGTGATGTTCGTCACGTTGCTAACGTCACTTATGTTAAAATATGTTTCTGAAATTCACCTTTCTCTCTTTCTCCAGACATGGGCAGCATTGTTTTACGTTACTTACCAGATCCAAAGTAAGTGCTTGTATTTATAATCCATAATACCATACCAATCCGTACTGTTTTTTTTTTTCTTGGTGGTGGTGGTGGTGTTGTTTTTTGGAGTTCTGATCTAGTCTGCTGTATATGCCTCATTCTTCCATATGACAGACCATAGCTCTTTGAACTGGCTTCTAAGGCAACATTCCTATTGCATCCTAATAGTTTCTGGTTTGGAATACAAAGGCTGAAGCTCTAAATGAAGTACACAACAGAAATGACATTAATGGATTCCAATAGTTTGATGTTAGCGTGTTGCTAAGCTAACATCACAAAGAATTAAAACCATGGCACATAGATAATTAAAAAAATAAGAATTTCCTAAATGTATTGTGAAAAAGATTCTGAAGGAAAGGGATTAATATGTAACGCAAAGAGTGGGCGCAGCCATTTTGAATATAAATTGAATGTGTCTGGGTTGCAGCGTCATCTCCAGTTATTTTTTAGCTGTGCAAAACTCGTTATGCTGCTTGGTATTGCAAATGAGTATTTTAGTATTAAAGTATTTTATTGTTGTAAGTATAAGCACACTGGTTAATAGCGCAGATAGTTTTTTTTTTTGTTCAAACAAAACAAAAGGGGACCACTTATGAAAAATAGTAAGATAGGAGTGCGATCTTAACATTAGTGCAACCTTAACATTACAAAATATGGCACATCAGGATATGAATACAAAATGCTTCAGAAATCATATTTTTAGATACTCAAACTTGAAACCTTTGTAGACATAGCTTGCATGACAGCACTACTAAAACACATAAAAGCAGGGTTCCTGTGCAGTTTGGAAAAGTATGGAATTTGATTTGAATAATCTCCAGGTCTGAAAGTATGGAAAAATATTTCCATTTCCAGGCGTTTCACCCTATTTAGTTTTCTAAAATAGAAAATTAAGAATTTAATGAAAATAAATGTTAAAAAAAAGTGTGTTTTCATGGCAGCGTCGGTACAAAAAGTGTGTTTTCATGGCAGCTGTTTCACGTTGCACTTTTTCATTATTAGGAAAAAATGCAGGTTATAAGCATTTGGGGTTTCTTATGGTATTCTTAGCATTACAGAGCCACTAAAAGAATCTTTGCAAAAATCTTTTGTGTGCGCATGAGAAAACATTAAACTAACCAATTACAGAGTCAATTCTTTCTTTTGAGAAACAATAACTTTATTTTAATGTGTGCTCTTTCGTCTTCATAACTTTGCAGAAAGCTGCATTACACATTGCATGAATGGGAATATCTGAAAAAGCCTAATGGGGCACTTTAAATGTGGTTTTATTGTTTTTATATATATTTTTTTATAATAGGCTACACAAGTGAGAGAGACTAGTGCCAATATTACAAATAGGTTGTTGTCTTGCGCTGTCATTACGCAGAAATAATCATGATTTATTGTGCAGCCCCCGTGGAACATGCCTTAGATTTTGACCAAAATTAGATTTTAGGGAGCAGCTTTGTTTTCCTATGTTTTCTTTATTTCTGGAGCGGCCTCTTCATCAGTTGTAGTCTTAAAATGCGTTGTAGGTAGACGACTCGCTAGGTGGGCAGGAACTTTCACAGAGTTGTATGTACACAGAGGGCTCTGCGATGGCATTCCTGCCATTCATCAGCCAGTCAGGAGACAAATGAATGGAGATTGAGCGCTTTGTAGCCATTACGCCCCTCGTCTGATAATTAAAGGGCTCGAACTCATGCACCCGGCTTCCTCTTCACAGATAAATAGCTCTTGATTGTCTCTCTCAGCAGAAAGCTCATTGTTTGGCCCACCAGACAGTCATGTTTCACATTGATGGCCCTTACTGTGTGGAAAACTAGTCAATCCAGCTGGAAAATGTGTCCTATCACACACACAAACACACCCAACATTTTAATCGGTAAATGTAATCTGCAAAAAAAACCAAATCATTGCTAATTCATGCTCGAGTCAAGCTTGGTACACGCAGCAGCTAACGTAATTTCTTGTTTAAAATGTACCCGACCAATTGTGGTTTCAAATCTAGGATATTATTCTAAAATATATACATGCTGCAAAAACCTCATAATTCATTTAGATAGGTTTATTTATTTGTTTAACTAATAATTTGATATTTTAAACTTATTAATTTTTGGTTTTGGTAATTATTAACCCTAAAACCATATTCTGGACAAATGTGGGCAAACCAGTTTTGATTTATTTTTTAAAAAATACTTCCCTTGATCTGAGCGGTACAAGACTTGGCTACTTTTCCTAAGTTTGCCTCCTGAACACACACACTTTTTTTTTTAAATACTCAATTCTACAATTTTAAGTGGGTTAAAAATCCATAATCTTGTATTTGGGTCAAAAATGGGCATGCATAGAAATGAATGGGAAAACTGTAATTTAGAGCATTCTAAAATAAGCCAAAATAAGACACCAGGTGACAGCAAAGTCACTTCATCTTTAGGTTTTAGCTCTTGTAACTTATTGGAATGATATTTTAATGTAGTTAAAAAAGTAAAACTACATAGTAATTTACATAGAAATATTTTACATCGAAAATGCGGTACTTTTTGAAGTAAAAAAATTCAAAAATACCCCCAAAATAAAAAAAAACAACATAAATGGATAGACAAAACATTATTGAACACCGTGATTATAACATTTATAATAAATAAAAATTAGCAGCACACCTGAATCCTCTGTGCCCACATTTGTCCACAGTTACAGGATTAAGGACTATAAAGTAAATACAGTTTGAGGGCTACATTTTATTTATTTTGAAATTTATTTTTATTTACTTAATTATTTGATATTTATGTATTTGATGTATTCTAGACAACGTATACAATTGATTTATTAAATTGAAAATGTACAACATGCTGTGTTGTATGTTGGAAGAAGTGTTGTTTATAAATGTTACTTACGTTGAAATTATTTCAAGGGGGCAAACATTTAAGGAAAAAAAACACTGGCCGCACGTTTGTCTCCGAGTTAAAGTTATTATAGATAACAATAAGCCAAGCCATGTGTAACTACAGAATGAACTTGCACTGATGTCCGAGATTAGTTGTTAAACACCAAAATGTCAGAAAACAACTGTATATTTTATTGTTAATAAATGTTCGCTGCATAGCATCAAGGCAATCTAAATATGCCAGTTTGTTTTTCCATTAATACAAGCCCCCATAAAGCACTTATTGTCTCATTGACGTGTGCACGCTTTCCTCACAGTGAGTGACTTAAGTGCAGAGATCAGCTCTGATGTCACCGTGATTAGCGACGCGTGACGCTCTGGTGTCATCCTTCTTTGTTGGCAGCGTGCCGTTGGCTCCTTATATGAAAACATGACTGCCTGTTCCAGCACAGCGCGCCTGATCATCTTTCACTCTCTTTTTCCATCCATCTGATCACAGACGCTCTTAAAAGTGCCCCATCGGCCGCCGTCACACTCCAGACCGTTTCCTGGCGCTGTCTGCGCTGCAGCTGATCAATAATTAGCTTGTTTTCTTCCCCTTTTTCTGTCTTGCCTTCTCTCATCCTCCCCTCTGTCACTTATTCATTGGCTCTTTTCCCTCTCTGTATCAACCTAAACTTTTAATTTCTTCTCATCTCTCCAGGGATCATGATGCTCCTCAGTGTCCTATAGATTTGTGCGGATGGAGGGGGAAAACATCCATCAGGGCTTTCGTCCCACGTAATGAGCGTCTTCATTACCTCCGCATGGTGGGGGTGGAAGTCTTCCGTGACAAACAAGGGAAAAGGACCGACGGTTCAACAGAAACACAGGAAGGAAGCACAGAAGATGCTGAGGGCCTGAGCCAAGAGGCTGATCTTGTAAAACAGGAAGGTGCAGAAGCGGAGCAAAACGGTTCAGAGTCCAACGCTAACAGCACAGAACCTGTCGGCAGCACTTGAGATGGGCCTATGAGTTAGATATCTAAGGGTCTGGCAGAAAATGTAGTCAGTTTTTTCTGACTACACACATGTACAGGACTACCTTGTTGGCAAACCTCTGAAGAACTGATTTGGAAACGATTATTTTATCAGAGCTTTTTTAATAATGATTAAAGAATTTGCTGTTGCATATGTTTTTATTATCATTTTTGTTTAAGGGACATATTTAAGTCAACTTCGCTGAACTGTCGTTTACAGCGTTTTCAGTCCTACAGTGCATTTTGATTTCTCAGACTCTTGTACATGATTTACACTGTCCATTATGCCAAATTATTCATTGTTATAATACTTGAAATAAACGGCATTTGTCAATATCTTAGTATTTTTTGGCACTTTTTTAAAGTGGTGTGTGTACATGCCACTTTTCAGCATGCTGGCTAGATGTGCTAGCAGTGTATCAAACTCAGCTCTTAATATTCATGCCTACAAACTATGTAGGAGGTGAAAAAAGTATATGAAAATAGTATGGCTTAACTTGTATTCATAACTAGATGAAGTACCTGATTTACCAAGTTTTCCCTAGATTCTAAAGTTCACATCCAATGGACACTGACAACAGGGGAAAAGCAACACATACTTGTAGATCACATGACAATGGCATCATGATGAATGTAGTACACCCTGGATTACATTCATGTAGAATGAACTTTTTAACAGTTGCAAAGTTCGTTCCTTCATCAAATGTAGTAGCTTTGGAGGGCCATAGAGAGTCCAACCCCAACTAATCTACCATGAATCTGGTTTCGGTGGCTAGCCAGCTATGTTTCAGTTTAGTTTGTGCCAATCCTGGATTTTAGGTACCATGAAAGTGTAGTAACGTACACTCCACAGCTAACCTGGTCCGGGGAAGGTTATGTTCCAGGTAAGAGGTTGCAAGCTGGACTTGGGCCAATCAGCTGTGAGCAAAGTGACACAAGTATGATGGGATAAAGTCACTCCACACCAAATTGTTTTAAAGACAAAATCATGGCATTAGTAAATAAATTTGTATGATTTTGAGATTATTTCTGTAATTATTATACCCAAACGATCTCACATGTATAATTTCAGTTCATCAATTATTATTACGCAGATTTTAAATGAATACGTATATAAAGGTAATATAAATATGCTTTAGAATCAATGAATGAAGCTGTAAAATGAATACATGTGATGTGAGCTTATGTTCAATTCTCTCTGTACCTTTATCAACTGTATAAACTCACTTCACAACTTTTACATGCACTGATATAAATACAGTAGTGAGGCTTTCTTGTCCACACTAATACGTTTTCGTTTGAAAACGTATATTTTTCTCTCCGTTTTGGCCTTCCGTCCACACTGAGACGCCGACGTCAACAAAAACGTATCGTTTGGAAAACGCTCTCCAAAGTGGATAAATTTGAAAACGCCGTTTTCGCGTTGTAGTGTGGACAGTGAAACCGGAGGTATTTCAAAACGATGACGTAAGTTTAGTCATGTGATCCATGTAGTACCAATAGATATTCATGTTTATCGGTATTGTGCCTGTTGTCGTGTTATTCATTTTTACACTATTGCTAAAATATGTTACTTATGTTACTTTATATGTGCTATTCTTCATAGCACAGTACTGCAAAGATGACAGATAATGTAGCCTAACGTCACTCACATTTGCTGTCCAGCGGCAAAACAGGAGAGCAGTTGCGTTTTAGACCAAACATATGGTGACTGAATGCGACCTGGACGCATCCGTGATGGTGAGATATTTTGCCAAATAAAATTATCCTGTTATTGTGCGATAACATTATTATTTATTTTCCCATCTGTATAATCTCAGAGAGCTTTTGTGGAGTTTCACGCATGCGCAGTAAAGTGAATTTAGAAGTTCTCATCCACACTGAAACGTCGGAAAACGCCTGAAAACGCTAGTGTGGACGGAGAGCGTTTTTAAACGAAAACCCCGTTTTCAAATCTATCCGGATTAATGTGGACGGACAGCTATTTTCTTCTTGCTGTGTAAATTAGTTTAAATTGTTAATATTTTAGTACTTTTAATAAGTGAATAGAGGGAATGCATTCATGTGACTTTCCCGCCGGAACAACCCCCTCTCAGCCTGACCGAGTGGCAAAAGATCTGCTGCGTGACTGGATTTAATAGGGGGAACTGCGAAAATGCGACTAAAACGAACAATTTTATCAATTTAAATGAAATGTTGGACTCAATATAGTGTTCCTTACAACTTACTAAAGATCGTGATCCATATTATTGACATGCAGCCAGGAATCGTGTTGCCTGACATTTATGTTTGACTGATTTCGACACCAGGGAAATAGAAGCAATATATACCTAAACATAAAGCAAATTTGCCTGTGAATTTTATATAAATACAATATATGTTTAAATCTGGGTGATTACTTATATCAGTGTTATATATAGCCTATATATCATCATATTGTCCAGCCTAAAACTTTATAGTTTTTTTTAAGTCAGTGTTTATTAAAAAAAAAATCCAATAATGCAGAATATGGAATGATACATATTTAATTGATGAGTTGTTAATATATATATAACAATACAAAATATATGGGTAAGGTTTTACAGCTAAATTCAGCATATTGACACAAGTCCAGTTGTTTCTGTGAATTGCAGTGATCCATTTGCTCCTCTTTCTATCGCAGTCTGTAAAAATATACCTCCGATTTTTTGTCAAATCTAGTTGTACAGTCAATCGCAAAGCTCTTTCCCACTTTATATGTGTTGTGCGTATGCAGTTCAGTTATGCCGTCCCATTGCACATTCACATGACTTTCTTGATGTGCATAGAGGAAGTTATTCGAATAAATGCATTTTTAACATAAATTTGTTTTATCCGATAAGAACAATACACGACTGAATTGAGATCATATGTTTCTTAATGCACATTCCTAGAATTTATGCACATCTTGGCATTTCCACACTGTTTTTTTATGCCATATCCCAAAATATGCTTAAAAATGGTACCTACCTGGCAAAGGTCAATGGTACTTTCTGCTCACATGGATTTAAACAAACCCCCAACCCTACATAACCCTTATGTGTGTCCACTCCTGCTCCTGGAGGGCCACTATCCAGTATTCTAATTAACACACCTGAACCAGCTAATCAAGGTCTTCAGGAAAACTAGAAACTTCCAGACAAGAATGTTGGAGAAAAGCATGCGTTTTTTTAAAGCATACGTTTATAGGCACAATATTTATTTTATGCTTTGGCTTCTCCTAGTTTTCTTAGTGATATTTATTGCCAGTTTATCAGGAAGGTACCATTGTTCTCTTCGACTTGCTGGATGGAAATGGTGCTTTATTCACAAATGTTATGTGGTATTTCAGTATTGCACAGGTTTTGTGCAAGTTAAATTCACAACTTTGGCTGAAAACTAAAGGTTTAGTTCACCGAAAAATTTGATTTCTGTCATTAATTACCCTCATGTCGTTCTAAACCCATAAGACCTTCGTTCATTTTTGGACCTCAAATTAAGATATTTTTGATGAAACAGCTGACAGCTTTAAGACTCCTTCATTGACTAATGTTATTACCACTTTCAAGCCCTAGAAAGGTAGTAAAGACATCCTATGTCATACAACTCATGACCTCTTTAAAAGAGACCTGAAGTGGGTATGTCAGATAAGGGAGATTCACAAAATGTGCAGTGCGGGAGGTCCTCTAGGACAGGTATGAAAAGCCCTGTCCTTGTGAGCATGTCACGGAGCAGTATGGGGTGGGCAAGTCTGTGAGATCTTATCTGTCTCTTAAGTATCCATCTTCTGGTTTTCACACAGATTCATCAGGATCAGAGTATTGTCTGTCGTGGTTCAATCCTGTTCAGAATTATTTCACAGTCCTTCCCTCAAACTTGTCAGGTAAGGTAATGCATGATCACAATCTTGCCCTTTTTAGCCTTTAATTCTCTGTCTGTCTTGGGTTGAGTTCTAGTTTAGTTTATCTCCCTTCGTTAGCTCATGATGATTGTTTCCCTGCAGCCATCCATCTCACTTCCTGTTTATCAGTTAGTGTTCTTTCTTTCGGACTGACAGGAGCTGTCTGGTCTCTTGCTTTGACTGACAGACTCGACCCTCTCTCTTTTCTCTGGCGTGTTGGTTTGTTCTAGAGACAAGGCAGTGATTCTACAGACCGTGGAGATTGTTACTATGGTCACTGCAGAGAGCTCGAACATAATTAACCACACCGACACAACCACCATATGCAGGGAATGTCACAGTGCAACACATTAGAGATCTAATATAACCCTCACTAAAAGCTAACAATTTTGTTCCTAACAATTTGTTCCTAACCATGTTCTGATGTTGTTGAATTCGGAGTACTCTAAATGAGCGACCATGTGACCGATGTTAGTCATTTGCATAACACATGTCCATACCAGCTCCATTTAGGGCTTTCTGCAACGCAGAACTTTTCCAGAAAAACTTGGATTGATATAAAACTCATCTTTGATCACAAAAATTACATATTTCAATTATTATTATTTTTTTTTAAATTTGCTTAGACTGATAAATTCACTCTTTCATTCGTGTATCTTGTGTATCAAAAGTTTTATATGGCATTCAGTTCACCCAAAATAAAAATAAAAAATCTGTCAATTTTCTTACCCTGGTCATTCCAAACATGAATGAATTTCATTCTCAACAGATCTCATTCTCCCATTGACTACCATAGTAGGAAAAAATACATACTATGGTAGTCAATGGGGAATGAGATCTGTTTGATTAAAACATTCTTCCAAATATCTTCCTTTGTGTTCAGCAGAACAAATAAACACATAGAGGTTTGGAACAACATGAGGGTGAGTAAATACTGACAGAGTTTTAATTTTTGGGTGAACTAACCCTTTAAATATTACATCAAAGCATTGCTACACCCCAACCCAATCTCATGAGAAAACGCAAGTATTTTATGTTTTGCCGAATTTGTATAAGAATTAGAATTATTTGAGTTTTTTTAAAAAAAGTGTAAATCTCCATCACCCAACCCCTAAACATAACCATCACATTCGCAGTTTGTACTGAAAAGGCCAGACTGATCTCATGAAATGGTGTATGAATGACGCGCCAATTCGTATTTTTATTTTTGGTGTGCTATCAACACACATAATCGCGTTACATTATAATAATAATAACGTTACATTACTGTATATATAAATATATTACCTACCCCAACCCTGTCTCTAAACCTACCCATCACTGGGGTAAATGGCATTTATGAGTATTTCCCTACCATCCTGAGGAAAAAAATATCGCTCCCCAGATGTAGATCTACATTTTGATTCGTTTCGCTCAGACATTTAATTGCGTGTACATACATGCGGAATCACTCGGACATTTAACGGCGTAGACATACATGCGGATAGCTCAAAATGCGTATAGATAACACGCCACTTGACTTCAAGCTTATCAAGCTTTTTGTGCGAAAAAAACAAACAAAAATAACGACTTTATTCAACTATTCCTTTTCTTTCTTGACTTTCATTGACTTGAACAATGTCAAGAGTCAATGAAGAACATTTTCTTCATTGACTTTCTGGGCCGCCAAGTTTCGATCCCTTAGGCAGCCTATGTAGGAGTGATCCACCTCTCAAATTTAATCAAAAATATCTTCATTTGTGTTCCGAAGATGAACGAAGGTGTTACGGGGTTGGTACAGCATGGGGGTGAGTAATTAATGACTTAATTTTCATTTTTGGGTGAACTAACCCTTTAAAGTGGTTTTGCAATGTTGACGTTGATGTCATTGGCAGGTTGTCCAGCTCAACCACCATCTAGAGCAGTTTGGTTCAGTTCATTGGGTAGTTTTCATTCACTTGAAAACATGTTTTCACTATTGTTTTCTCTGGTTTAAATCTATAAAGCCCCAGCCCCAGACAAAATGATTTTTGGAAGATATTCTCCAGCTTTAAATGTCTCTATTTCCTGAACCAAACGCCCCGCGTTCATGTTTGGTTTTGTCATACTCTTATTTTAAATTCAAAGCAAACCTCGTATGTGGGAAGAGGGTGAAGCATCACTCGAGCGTTCCCCTTATCGTGATGATGCTTCTGCTGCTAAAACAGGACGTTCGGGGGTGTTGGTGGGCCCGTTTCTTCTCTCTCCTTCCCTCCTCTCAAATAGGACACTCCAGGATGCCTCATGCTAAAAAGTGCTAAAGATAAACCTCTGTCATGAATGTACATTTGGGATTATGTAATGTAAGGGTTATGCAATGGCTGCCAGCCACAGAATGAGAGCACCAGCGGATGAGCTTTTTTGTGAGGATTAGACACATTTTTCCTCCATGTTTTTAGTCGTTTAGCAGTTATATCCATGCATTTTTCTCACGTTCACTCCCATTTCACATTCACTCCGTTCCGCCCTGTACACCCAGTCACACCTGTTCAAACATCACATGACTCCAATTGTAAATATTCCTAGACATTCCACTTTAACATAGTAAAATGATCAGTATTAATCATTATTATGTCTATTGACCATCTAGAACATGCTACATATCAACACCTTTTCAACCATCAATTTTGACATTTTTTATGCTCCCAAAGTCTGTGATTGTTGTGAGTACTTAAGCTCAACATGACACTACTTCGAAAATGTCTTGGGTGGGGGAAAATGTCTGCAAGTCTTCAATCCCTTCAGATCTCGAAGTTGGCACCACCTCTCAAAATCCATGCTGATATTTACTCTCTTTTTAGCATGGTTCTGTCACTTTCCCTTGTTGAAAATCCCAAGGATTGGTTTTGGACAGGTGATTCTCTAGATGATGATTGTTTAGACCTTTCTAGATTAAAAGAAACCATTTAGAAGACAAGTTTAGCCCTGTGGGGTCAACAAACGTGCAGGCGCATTTACTTTTTCATTTTAGCAGTCAAAATGCTTTTGTAAAAGACAACAAGCAGGATACACTTTCTGCTGTCTTGGTATCCATGAACTAATTTCTGGAGCCTGTCACAAATATGATCCAAAACCTGCTACATGCCAAACAGACGCAGAATGCTTTTTTAAAATTTACCAATTCAAATCGAAAACAAATATTCCCTGATTATGTAATTCGTTTGAAATCAATGAGAGGTAACAGCATCACACTCATAGTAGTTTGGTGGTCTTCTTTTTGTTTACAGATCGTAACCATGCAGAAAGGAATGACGTCAAATTGACAAAAAATTGATAAAAAATACACAAAAGCACAGTAATATTGTGAAGTATTATGACAATTTAAAATGACTTTTTTATGTTAATATATATTAAAATGTAATTTATTCCTCTGAAAAAAGCTGAATTTTCAGCATCATTACTCCAGTCTTCAGTGTCACATGATCCTTCACAAATCACTCTAATATGATGATTTTTATGCTCCAAAAACATGTATGATTATTATCCATGTTGAAAACAGTTTTTTAAATTTTTATTTCAGGATTCTTTGATTAATAGAAAGTTCAAAAGAACAGCTTTTGTCTGAAATGGAAAGCTTTTGTTACATTAAACACTACCCTTTAAAAAGTTTGGGGTCAGTAAGAATTTGTATTTTATTTTTGAGGGGAAATAAATGAGAAATCAATACTTCTATTCATCAAGGATGAGTTACATTGATCAAAAGTTACAGTAAAGACATTTATAATGTTAGAAAAGATTCTAATTAAATAAATGCTGTTCTTTGAACTTTCTATTCATCAAAGAATCCTGAAATAAAAATGTTTTCAACATGGATAATAATCATACATGTTTTTGGAGCATAAAATCATCATATTAGAGTGATTTGTGAAGGATCATGTGACATTGAAGACTGGAGTAATGATGCTGAAAATTCAGCTTTTTTTCAGAGGAATAAATTACATTTTAATATATATTAACTAGAGCTGTCAAAAGATTAATCGCGATTAATCGCATCCAAAATAAAAGTTTTTGTTTACATAATATATGTGGGTGCATTGTGTATAATTATTTTATATATATAAATACACACACATGCTTGTATATATTTAAGACATATTTTCATTTATATACTGTTTATAGATTTATATGTAATTTATATTATATATAAATATATATATTTTACATATAAATAATATTTTTTTTCTTAAATATACATGCATGTGTCTGTATTTATATATATACAAAATAATTATACACAATGCATCCAAATATATTATGTAAACACAAACTTTTATTTTGGATGCGATTAATCGCGATTAATCTTTTGACAGCCCTAATATTAACATAAAAAAGGTCATTTTAAATTGTCATAATATTTCACAATATTACTGTGTTTTTTGTGTATTTTTAATAAAAAATTGCAGCCTTGGTGAGCAGAAGAGACTTCTTTTAAAAACATAAAAAATCTTAAAACATTTGACCGGTAGTGTATATGCAGGATAAAACTGATAATTACACTTCCGGCCTCAGGAACTATAACATATGCTTTTGGCTGTTAATCTGTAATTTTAAGAAAGAGACTGAGGTGGACGTTGAAAGTTGTAAGAAAGCAGGAGCTGTGCTTTTGTCTCTTAGAAGCCTTTACATCGCTGCCAGGCAGTTCGCCTGGTGCTAATCTTTATTTAGCACATGCCAGCAGGTGTTGCCTAGTAACAGAGAGTAACAGGTTGGGGGTGGAGGCCAGAGGGGACGTACATCTAGCTTCACAACCCCACAAACCTTCAGTCTCCCCCAGACTGACAAACTCTAATGGTGGCACAAAAGCCACATAAGAGAAATGAGGAGTGTGTTCATGTTCTGATATTGGTGATATTTTCAATGGGCTTTAGAGAATGGATCTTTTACAAAAAGAGAAAAGTGGAGCGGGAGCTACAAAGAAATCTTTTGTTGTACACAGAGATGATGTATGACGAAGGGTTGTCATGGTTTTTCTTCTGCACTTCTGTCTGGAGTTCAGTTTGCATGCTGTCATGTCCTGATGATGTATTGCTGCATTCATTCATATCTCACCTGAACTAACATAGGAAAATCTGAAACCGACTTTCTCTTTGCATGATGGTTTATTATGACTGCAGCTTTTGCATATCAGTCTTGATTCTCTGAAGACGCTGTTGCTTCATATTCTAATTTACTTTTCAAGGTTTTATTTTATTTTAAATATATACTCTACTGTTCAAAAGAGGTTAAAGTCATTACACAATGATACATTCAGTTTATCTATAGTGGCAGTAAAGAATCCTGAAAAATATGCATCACTGTTTCCACAAACATATTAAAGGAATAGTTCACTTCAAAATGAAAATTCTTCCATCATTTAGGCTACTCAACCTTAGTTTTTTTTTTGAACGCCAGTCCAAGTGCGCTGGTGAGATGTGAATAATGTGATGAGGTGAGCGCGACCAGTAGGCAACATGTACATATTGAAGACAAGAAAATGGTTTGTGTTTCTTCCGGAAACAACGGACTATATGAGATTCTGCACAGTTCAGCGCACTTGGATCGGCGTCGTAGATCGACTGGTAGAGACTATATTTCAAAGATGGCTTCTTCCTGTATTTCGCGAAGTTGACTCTGTGTATAAAATATCTTCTTATTAAACTGTATGGACACTGACAAAGTTCTCAATGCTTCGGTTTGAATGTAGGGACCCTTATTATGCTACCGTGTTACTGTGGGGCTATTTTGAGCCTTGTTAGTGGTAATAACAAGCGATTTTTATTTGTCATTACTCTATGCCCAATATTCTAGCGTTATACTAGCATTATAAGCTAAACTGTTTTTAGAGATAAAACTATTTACATTCGGCAATCATGAAAACAAATCTCAGATAACGGTTGACTAGGTAACAATGTGTAATTAGACCAAAGGTTCTTTTTGCGCCGGAGTTGTCCTTTAATTGTCGAACTTCTGTGCGCCCGTCATCTTGTTCCGGGTGCGACTCTGGTTCAAACTCGGTTGCACAGATGTGCATTTAGACTCCCGCTGCCATTCTCTCTCTAAAATATACCCTCAACTGTTGTCAAGACAACA
The DNA here is from genome assembly GCA_030378365.1 of Hybognathus amarus. Taxonomy (NCBI): domain Eukaryota; kingdom Metazoa; phylum Chordata; class Actinopteri; order Cypriniformes; family Leuciscidae; genus Hybognathus; species Hybognathus amarus. The sequence continues at coordinate 512,087 of JAQIUQ010007522.1, forward strand.
CTCCACTTGTGCGTTGTGTCGAAACGCATGCAGAACAGAGGGGCGGATTATCATTTAAAGGTATATGAAATGGCGTACTGAAAACAGAGCTGTTTTTGACCAGGTAAAATGAGTGTTTTCTTAAAATACTAATGAGAATTTTTAATTAGAGTATATTACAAACTTTTCATTTAGACCCTAAAGAATCAAATTAACGGTTTCACTTTATTTGTATGGTCCCTTTAACACATTCAGTTGACTATAAGTAACATTGCACCTACATCTCTAACTCTCACTAGAGTGTTACGTAGTAGTAGCCTGGTAGGGTTAGTGATCGAATAAGTTGACATGTAGTTGCAAAGTTACTTATAGTCAGAGTAGACTGTCTGTTGGAGGAGCATCACAATAAAGAGTTGACAGATATTAAGCAGACAGTCTACTAATACTCTGAGAGGTAGTTGACGTATTGCAAAAATGCATTGTTCAAAAGGGACCATCAAAATAAAGCGTTACCAAATTAACTTGAAAATGGCATCCTACCGACCCCTTTAAGTATTCAAGCAGCCTTTATATCAAATTATTTCTAAGGTCATCAGAAACAGTCAAGTGTGCCCACTAGTGTTTGAGTGTTCATTTATGTTTTCCAAAGCATATAAATATTAATGTAATGATGACTCGCCCTGTGACCCGCTGCATAAACCTGTACGGCTGTTACATATGGAAATGAGCTCTTGAGTTTATCCTTGGTGACAACTGCACTGACCTCACACTTTCCTTTTTTTGGCTTAATGAAGGACGTGATTTTTAAAAGTTCAAGAACTTTAACTGTATTATTTGGTGCAAGAGATGTTTCTTCAGATTTTTATTAATAATAACAAATGTAATTATCTGATGCATTGAATGCTGCAACAACTCTCTGACATCCCCTTTTTGTTTATTGCTTTAATAATGTCTAAAATATAAAGATGGAAAACTGCCACATAAGCCTATTACGTTTCTCAGAGCTCCATTTTGACTCAACACATTGAAGATTACAGAGCAGAATCATTTTACTCAGCACTTTGATGCAGTGAGATTATTTGCCCGATATAACCAGCTCAGATTATCCTGACCTGTATTACCCTGGATTATGTCCTTCACATGCAGAGATTATTCAACTAAACGACAGAAGCATTATAGCAACCTCCATATCAACAGGTGCAGTGTTAATGTTAAACCACAGTCCATTTCTCATAACGATGCAAAGATTACTGAGATTGGCAGCTCAATATATGTTTTAAACATGTGAGCATGTGTGGATTGTTTGGATGGTTGAATCCTTGCGTAATAATGTTGATAGTTACTAAGGTTTTTAAATATGATTTATTAGTATCATTATTTATCTACCCTGAAATGTAAAGCATATCAAAAAAGTTTGAAAGAAAATGTCTCCTCTTTCTATTCCTTTGGACTGGATTACGATTACTAAATAATCAAAACATCTAATTTGCCGTTTAGATTTAGCCTATTTAAAGGGGTAGTTCACCCCAAAATGAAAATCATTCATCATTTATTCACCGTCATGTCATTTTAAACCTATTTTTTGCCAAATATATACTGAAAATATGGCACATAAGTGCATTTAGGTGTCTTGACAGACTATTTAATGCTGCTCAGGGGTGGTAAAAATGTATTAATTATAATTGTATACTTTGATACATGGGGGTGAAGTGTGTTAGATAAGTGCGGTATTGGCATGTCTTGATTTTCCTGGGTCTGCATATTTTGTTGATCCTGGAACTATATTCATGTCTGAAAATTTAATCCTAACCATATTCCCCCTAAACCTAACCACAAGTTATTTATCCCTAAAATCAGAGGGAAACAATAGGTGAATTACACTGATGAAGACACTTTGTAAGCTTAAACTTGACATAAACTGTAAACCTGTTTGGTTTGGTTGATTGGATTGTTGTTCCAGAAACAACAAAAATGTTATCCAACATGTTCCACTTGGTTAAATAAGGTTGGCATTGTGTCTTTATGTTGAATTTTGAGCAGGCACAGAGCAGCAATAACTCAGTTGTGTAAATAAGCATTATGACTTTATTCTATGAAACACACTGTAAAAATGAGTATGCTTTATCTAATCAAAAAAATTGTGGCTACAGATTATAAGCAATATTATTTACATTTAACAAATTAAAATTGAGTAATAATTAATCAATTTAATTCCTTAAAAGTTAACCATTTAAAATGAGTTAAACTTACAAAAAAAAAAACATGAAGGCACCATTATGCTGATCGGTGTTTGTTTGAAAATTACGGTTTTCTCCTTCCGTGATTCTGCTTGTTAACATCAGGTGTCTTCAATGTTGGCAATATAAAATAAAGATAATATAAAATAATTAATCTTTGACGTCTGTCAAATGTTATTCAAGACATTTTTGTTTAATTTTTTGGTGTAAACTTTACTAATTTTAAATGGCTAACTTTTAAGGAATAATTGAATTAATAATTACTCAATTCTAATTTGTTAAATTTAATTAATAATATTGCTTGTAATCTGTTGCCACAATTCTCTTGATTACATAAAGCGTATTAATTTTTTACAGTGCACAAAAGGTGATGTAATTTAGCAGAATGTTCAAGCTTCTCCTTTTGGACCAAGAGCAGCTTTGGTCCCTATTGACTTTCATTATATAGAAAAGAGCAGCTTGCACATTGTGCTAAATATCTTCTTTTGTGTTCAATAAAAGAAAAGTCAAAGAGCTTTGAAGCGACATGATGGTGAGTAAATAATGACAGATTGTTTGTTTTATTTAATATTTTATATATATATATATATATATATATACATATATATATGCTTATATTCTCTCAGAAAACGGGAATTTCTGTTCTCAGTACTGATATCAAAATTTGTCTTGAAAGTACTTGGTATCAGAAGAAAATAAATGTTATCACTCATCGCTAGATCATAGTGTTCTAGCTCTGCCTATGTGATGTCATTATAATCCCCCTCCTTCCTGTCCTCTGTGTCCTTTTCCAACCCAAACTGGTGCATTTCATAAATCACGGAAATCCTTCTGAGAGCAGAAAGCTGAAGAATCGTGGAATCACCTTGAGCGAGACTTCCTGCATGATGCAGCGGGACAGCGACTCATTTATTACTGTCAGTGTCCTCATCCTGGCTAAAAAGAAAGAGAGATGTACATAGTTACAGTACGTTCATGATTTCAACAAGGCTCTAAAAATACATTTTCCCACATGCACGGTGTCATAAAACATTTACAGTCCACCACAATCTGCTACACCAGCATTAGACGCAACAGTCTTGAAATATTCACAAGGTTGCTAGCTTGTTGGCTCAGAGAGAACACTGGAAGAGAGAGAGAGAGAGAGACGATGCCCTTGCATAATACGCCAGCCGCAGTCTGAGATGAGGGCGCAGGTTTAGACATGCGTATCAACAGCCAGTCTATCCTCACGCTGCAGTGCATGGTGACATTAGCGCTCTTCATCTCTGCCCTGCTGTCGATCTGTCTTCCTCTCTGCAGTCTTATACAACCAGGACATTCTCATACGTTCACATCAATATATTATAGAGTAGGCTATAGAGGTCTTGTTCAGACAATGGCTAAATGCACACTCACATGTGGCTGCTTTTTGGTGACCGCAGAGGAAGAAATACTGCTTCATATAGCTAACAAGACTGAATATCAATATATTTTAGACAAGGCACACATGCATGTTCCTGGTCTTATTATGAATGAATAATCTGTGAACATTATTCCAAAACAACAAAAAAATGTATGTAAATTGTAAGCGTATATATATAATATTAAATAAAACAAACATCTGTCATTATTTACTCACCATCATGTCGCTTCAAAGCTCTATGACTTTTCTTTTATTGGAACACAAAAGAAGATATTTAGCACAATGTGCAAGCTGCTCTTTTCTATATAATGCAAGTCAATAGGGACCAAAGCTGCTCTTGGTCCAAAAAGAGAAGCTTGAACGTTCTGCTAAATTACATCATCAAAAATGAATACGCTTTATCTAATCAAGAGAATTGTGGCAACAGATTACAAGCAATATTATTATATAAATTTAACAAATTAGAATTGGAGTAATAATCAATCAAATTATTCCTTAAAATTTAACCATTTAAAATGAGTAAAGTTTACACCAAAAAATGTAACAAAAACATCTGAATAACAGACAGACGCCAAAGATTAATTATTTTGATATTATCTTTATTTTATATTGTCAACATTGAAGACACCTGATGTTAACAAGCAAAATCACAGAAGGAGAAAACCGTAATTTTTTAAACCGTTTTTTTTTTTTTTTTTTGGTTGTTGGATGACTTTTTAGAAAGTCTCTCATGCTGACCAGGGTTTCGATAAAATAGAAAACAGTTATTTTAAATTGTAATACAATTTTATAATATTGCAGTTTTTACTGTATTTTGTTATATATTTGAATTCAATTAATCCAGTCTTCAGAACATTTCTTCTTATTAGTATATACAGTATAGTAGTCTATAGTATAGTGTAGTATAGTATAATATTACAAACTGTATACTAGACAAAATGTGAAAAAAAATCACTTGTAACGTTGCCTGTGCAAAGTCGTATCCAATTTCAATTATTGAAAGTCAATGGATGCTGTAACCTGTATATGCAAGGATACAAAAGATTGACTTTTTACATCCACACAGAAATGACGTTCCAGAAACCAGACATTTGTTTGTCTTGGAACAGCAGTTCCACTGCTAAAAGGAAAATGTAGACAACTCCGAAAGCTAATATAAACACATTTTAATTATGCAATAAATTCAAGTGCTTTTAAAAAAAGAGCAAGTTTGCTTTTAAAGCCTCTGAATTGGCTCCTATATTATGTGCATTAATAAAAACAAATTTTCTGTTGTCTAAACTGAGTGCCTAAGTAATTTTTTATGCGAATTAATCACATGCAGTACTGTTAATACTTTAATTTGTGTTGAACCAGGGCCATTCCTTTAATAAAGAGATTTCCATGGACACTATTATTGCAGAGACTGCTGCAATGCGAAAACTGTTGCGATTCCACAGCAACATTTTTACTAGATAAATATGCATGTATATTTTAACTTAGAACATTTCACTTAAGTTAGCTTACTTGTTGAATAAAATAAACAAAGTAAAAAAAAATATTTCCCATAGGCTCACTTCACTTCCCACTCTGGATGCTTTTGCTCGCCTCTCATGTAAACGGATGGACGCCTTTTTCATTAATAATGTAGCTTATGTCTTCACTATGAGCAATGATTACTCGGGTGGGGGTTGCACAGATCTTCTGGTCTGCTTCTAGAATTTTTTGAAGGCCTAATATGAATATTAAAGAGCAGTGTGATTTGAAACACACTCATAGCTCATAACGCCTCGCCGACCGTGACAGTCATCATGGCCCAAAGGTCAGAAGCAAATCAGAATTGTGACTGTCTTCTGGGACGTGCAGCAACACTGCAAACCACATTAGCACCACCCAACAGCATTCAAATGGAAATACACCCACTCCTTTATCTCAGCCAACTGGGCTTGTCTGCTCTTTGAAGAAGAAACCTTCAGAGGGCTGGAAAATAAGGCTGGAGCTGTATTGTCTGCTGCCTATCAGTTGTTTGCTGTCCAGCCGCGTTTGTTTACTGCATTTTAAAGTGAATTTCGCTATCTAGTCTGGTCTGCATTGCGATCTGGGAGTACAGGGGGGCTTTAATGCTGTACATGAAATGTTCTCTGTCATATCGATTATCTGTTCTCATTCAAATAAACCATTTTAGTCTTTGAGGGAAGCAGTATGCAGAATGGCTTTTTTATCGATGTGTTTATCGTGAATGCATGGAGACATGGTCTTAAAAGAATTGTTAGTGTTGGGCAAGCTATTTAAAGAGTTAGAGAAGATACACAGAGATGCATAAAAAGCAACTGAATACATGCATGAAATATAAGCTGTGATAGTCTTTTCTTCTCTATTGACGTATATCTGCAACTCGAACTTGGGGAAATTGTACAGTGGGACTTGATTTTGTCCATTGGGAATTGATTGGATTGTTGTGGATGATGTAAATGACAGGTTGTCCTTGAAGAGATGTCAATGCAAGTGGGAGGAGAAGATATTTTGATTAAAGATTATAAGGGCATGATGCACAGATAAATCATTTATAATATACTGTAATATTCTATATTTAAAGCAGCACTATTTTTTCAACCTTTATAATATTTTCCCAAAACCCTTGTGATAATACATCGACTTGCAATAGGTAGAATGATAGGTCTGCCGTAGCCTGACGGTGTCTATATCACTTTTACTTGCACTATGCAACTTCGGGTTTCGAGTAGGAACCCAAGCACAAAAAAACCCTATCACTTCCTCTACTTCCTCAAATTCTAACGTGCGTTTTTTTCAAGACTGAAGCAGCATGCAAAACCAAGAAACCAAAGGAAGGACAGTGGAAAGAGAAAAAGGGAAAGTGACCAAATAAAAGGCAGGACAGAGGATCAGATATTGGTCCAGCGTTCGTTCACTGGGCGTGAGCTAAAGGACGAGGATTGGTGCCCGACCAATGCTGGCCATCAAAAACTAAATAAATCAGTAAGCCTATGTCTTAAAGGGATAGTTCACTTACCTCATGGGCATCCAAGATGTAGGTGTCTTTGTTTCCACAGTATTTTCAATTTTGATATTTTTCGGTCAAACCGTTCTTGTCCATCAGTCATATAATGAAGGTTTAGGGGGTTTACCTCAAAGAGCATGCACAGAGAAGTCCAAATTAAACATGATTTAATGACTCGTAAATGTAAGTACACACTGATGGCCTAAGACATGAAACGAGCGGTTTGTGTGAGAAAACGAACAGTATTTATATTGTTTTTACCTCGTGTAACCACAGCCATGTCTAACTGATCTGACGGCACGGGCGCTTCGGTCTGTGCATGCGCCGGAAGTGATCGCTTGCACGTGTACGACACTCATTGTTTACACAGAGATTTTTGAAGTTTTACTTTTGGGGTCCAGTTCGTCAAGTTAGTTTTCACCTGGATATTTGATTGCATTCAGACAATGCTAAGATTCATCCATGTTGAAGATTTGTTGCATAAATGTACATGCGAAAAGATTTCTGACGTTTCAGTTAAGTAAATCGTTTATGCTTGAATTTGTCCGATTGATTGAGATAAAATAATTCCGATTCCTTTGTTATGATTCATTGACTTAAAAAAGTAATCTGACATTGCTTGTTCTCATTCTAACTAGCCGATTCAGAACAGCACAAAGTAATATAGTCTTTATTGCTGAAAATATTGTCAATAAAAATGTCACTTTGCACAACACTTATGAAATAGTGCTAATGAAAATGTTTTGTATATATAGTAAAACTGCTTCATTTGCAATATTCTGTCCAAAGGAAGAATAAAGTCCTGCATTGTCCTGCATGTTTATTAAATTCAAGCATGCAAATGTATTTTTTGTGCATTAGACAGCGACTAGCTTGCGACCAAACTCTCTCTCTCTCTGTATGGTTAACGAAAACTGCTTTGTGCTGTAGGATCAATTAGAGGCGCTTTCAGCTCAGACAGACTGTGACTGAGGCTGGCTCATGTGTTTTGTTTGGGTGAGAAATGTTTTCGGACCTCATGACCTGCCCGTACGTACTTAACTTATCAGTGTCCTTGTGCGCCCCAAGGCAGAGCAGACAGGGGGCGAGACCTGTCCTTCCTTCCTGTAATGACTGTTCCTGGATCTTGCAACCCAACTGTATTTCATTTAACCTGGGACTTGTTGAGCTAATTTCATTTTATAAATACATTTACATTTTTCTGAAGGAAATGTGAGTGGTGCTGCCCATGCTACATGTAACCATGCAACTGAGTTCTCCTCCACCAAGTCTCTGTTATTTGATGATTTGTGTGTCACAAATGTATGTTGAAGTATTTTTATTATTCAACCATGCAAATAAGTCGAATCTTAACACCTATACATGAAATGATTGCAGATTTAAGGCATGAGCCTCTTTCTAAGCCTTTCATAAACATGTCAGGGTCATACACTGTTAAAGGGATACTCCACTTTTTTGGAAAATAGGCTCGTTTTACAACCCCCCCAGAGTTAAACTGTTGAGTTTTACCGTTTTCGAATCCATTCAGCCGATCTCTGGTTCTGGCGGTACCACTTTTAGCATAGCTTAGCATAATCACTGAAGTGCACAAGACCATTAGCATTTAAAAAAAAACAAACTAAGCTATGCTAAAAGTGGTACCGCCAGAATCAGAGATCGCCTGAATGGATTCAAAAACGGTAAAACTCAACAGTTTAACTATGGGGGAGTTGTGAAATGAGCCTATTTCCAAAAAAGTGGAGTATCCCTTTAAAAGAACTTGATTCAAATGTGATTTATCAAATTTTTGGTTTGTCAAATCAAGATATTTTATATGGTAACATATAAAACATATAAAAATTAGATAACATAATATGTTAAGTTTCTGTTGATTAAACCAATCTCCTAGTATTAACTAAAAATTTTAATTTCCATGAACTCAAAATTGAAAAGGCAGCTTGGTTACTCACTTTTTAAATTTAACCAAAAAGGTTATTTTAGGCTATTTATGGAAGCTTGTTTTCGCCACAGACAAAAAAAGGTCATTGTAACTTTTTATCTCACAATTTGACTTTTTTTCCACACTTGCACGGATATACCTAGCAATTCAGACTTTTTTCCACTCGTAATCCCAAGTGATCAAAAATATGTTTTTTTTCTTCTATTTTTAAAATGATATTTTGTCATTCTCTTCTTTACATTCTTGAGTAATTATCATTAATCTAATGCAAATGTCATTCTCACTATACCGAAAAATAATTATACCAGATGTATGTACCGTTTATGATCGGTGGTGTTTATATATAGATATATACACACTATACAGTATAATATATGCATGAATTAATGCATATTAGTGCACCCGTTTTGTAAAGATTATATCACTGTGCAGAACCCATTGCAGATCGTTATTTTTGTTGCCTAGTAATGAGCTGTTACGTCAGGGATTTTAAACATAAACAAATATGAACAGTTGTTATATCGTAATATAATTACTGTGACAACAAGTGAGAGATATTAATGTACATATGGTCTCAATGAGGTGAAATGTCGACTGCATTGAAGGGTTTCTGGTGAGAAGCTGGTGTTATCATTCACCGTCATGGGTGATTTGATATCCTCGAACCCACTGCGCAGAACAAAACCGCATGTCCCTAACCTCAGTGACCGCAAAGAGCAAGGAAGACAAACACAAAATTGTTCCAGGGTGGAATCAGCCTACAGCCTTTATTGCACATTCCTGTTTGGTTTTGCTCTGACCACATCCTGGCATGATGTTTATGCAGTGCAGAAAACACATTGTCTTGTAGTTTTACCTTTCACCCTGTGAAAGCCTGAGATCACTACATATACCAGACTCCTTTCAATTCAGGTACACACATATTATATTTTTTCATTTATTTTTCTTTCTCTTTTTATCATCAGTGACAATGCCTGCGACATGCTTCAAAATCTTCATTTTGGCAAACTACAAATAAATTAAAACACATTCATAGAACACAATTTGACATTTAAGGACATTAATAAAGAAAATCAGGACAAACTGAACCAGACGGAGGAAAAAGAAATACAAAGAAGCGGCTTCTGCTCTTTTTCATTACTTTCTTGCTTTTTTTTTAAAAAAAAGAAAGGAAAAAAAAAACAAGTTAGCTAGCTAACAATCACAGACCACATGCAGATATAATACAACAGAATCATCTCACTCGTTTGGACGATTAACTCTGTTAGTTAGTTTCTGCAAACTACTGATCTAAACTATATCACAAAATTATGCTTTAAACCGGAAAACATCCAATTTCGCGATATTTTTGACTGGTTATAATAAGTCCTTGGTATAGTATCTCCTCTCGCTAAATAGGAAAACACACGACCACTTCTCAATAATGTCCAAACAGAGTCTGGAGAAGACCAAATGCACTTCAGAAATGATAAGAGATACCATCTGCGACTAGACAAATATCTGCAATAAGCCACCCACGAGGGTTTACGCATGTTTTTACAATCACTGCAGTGATACGAACATGAATTACAGGTTGTCCAGTAACCAGCGTGTTTGTTTTTTTATTTCGATGAACAGGATAAAATGATCATCGTATACAGCAAAATGTAGTGCTTTCCACCGGATTGAAGCACTGGACATCAGAGAACCTTAATATCAATAACACAAAAAACTACTAGACAGAAATAAATATATCGGTAACGGATCAGACAGTGTTGTTTCGCCGCCTCCCTCCTTCAGGGCATCAGCATTTGCTATTTTATCATTTATACATCAGTGTCTTCGTCCTTGTTTTAAATTAATTAGCAGCTTCTCGTCTAACGTTTGAAATCGTCAGTAATAGCAGAGAGTCTTTCTACTGAGAGCGCAGCAGTTACACATGGGAAAACACACAAGGAAATGGTGACAAAGTACATGAAGCATTTGGCACATAATGTCAGGAGAAGACTACCTTCAAAATATCATATGAAACAGCATTCTCACAACAATGTCTTGAGGGTGGACTTCAATGAGTTTTCAAACCTTGAAGCATAATTAAGGGAATATTTTTCACCCCAAAATGACAGTTCCTTCATCATTTACACACCTTAATGTCATTCCAAACCAGTATGACTGACATTCTTCTCTAGTATAAAAGGAGACATTTTGAAGAATTTAATGGTCATTCTTTATGGTGGTTCTCCATGTAAAGATGGATGTGGATTGGGGCTGTCAAGCTCCAAAAAAGACAAATAAATAAATAAAATAACCAGAAAGTATAATAGTATAGGGATCTTCGCCGTGACGTCAGCGACGCAGTTACATGTGCTCTGGTTGGCAGAAAAGTAATGGCCATTTGCCGCACAGCATTATAAAGACATAAGTTAAACCAAAGATTGGGAACTGTACGGTCCCAGATAGCAAACTGACATTGAATCAACGTGGAAACATGACATCGAAACAACGTTGATCTGATTGTTTTGGTCATCGAATTAACGTTAAACCAACGCCAGGCGCGTCATTCTTTCAAAACTAACGGAAAATCAACTTGAAATCAACGTTGTTTCAACGTTATGAAAGCAAACCAATTTTCGATTTTCATTTAGCTTTGAAGAATGCCGCGTCTGACTTTGGTTCAACGTTAATTTGATGAGCAAAACAATGCCAGATAAACGGTGTTTCGATGTCATGAGAGACGTCGTTTCCACGTTGATTCAATGTCGGTTTGCTGTCTGGGGTGTATCATCTGTGTACACATACCCTTATGGTGTGTTCACAACAACGCGAATTGAATTACTTGCGCGAGTAGATTACATACAAAGTCAATGCAAAGGACGCAAATAGACGCATCATTCGTGCCGGGCGTTGCAAAGATGACACGAATTGCAGCGCACGCAGTTTGCCGCGAATGTCTTCGCGCAAATTGAAAAATTTGAACTTGGAGCGAATGTTCAAGCGTCTAACTCAGACGCGTATTTGACGCTCTATTCGCGTTCGGTGTGAACACACCATTATAGATTAAGGGCAAATTATTGTATTTTCTTTCATACATTTTTACGTATAGATATGTTGACCAATGTTATATATCAGAGGTAAGATAATTTTGATTCAAAATATAGGCCATGGACAAATAACACCTCTACTTTACTCTAGTTGTAACACATTTACCAGTTATCCTTAGTTAACACAAGTAATAATCGTAATTATGACTTGTAGGCATCTAAAGATTTGTACGACGATTTGCACTGCTGCGTATGTTTTGGTTCTTTCTGCCGATTAGTTTGCGCCCACGCCCATTCGTGACGTCACATATGACGTCGACGAACATCCCTATTGGTCAACAGTTGTGAATGCTATATTCTAGTCTTCTGAACACTAGTAACTTTGGGTGGCCAACAAATTCCCAACAGAAGTGGGATCTTGTACAATCTTAATCTCCCGAGTCCCCATTCGCCGTAGCTCATCTCATTTCCACATATTCAAATTTTGAAATCAGGATTTATCATGTCAGTGACAACATTGACATCAAATTTGACTCGATGAGAGTTTAAATGTGCCAATATTTGAATGGACACGGCCTTTGCTCTCATATAAGTATTGCATGGCTTCGAAAGACTATTTTAAGAGATCGACAATTTAAAGCTACACTGTGTAACTCTTTTAGGTTATTCTTAGCTAAACACTTTTAGCTAAACAAAAATATATGTGCTCATTAATGTATATTTACTTCGTTCAAGTAATAAAGTATTCTCGTGATAATATGCCATTGAAAATACATACGGGTAAGGGGTTCTAATGTCGATCGCCATGTTGCCCTCCCATCATGAAAGTACATTAGCCAAAGAGGGACATACCCGTTAATTCAAGCTTCGCCTTTCGCGTTTACGTTTGAGTTAACACTCATGGACGAGGTCAGAACTGGAAGCCATGTTAATCTTGGACCACATTGGCCACCGTAGGAGTTAAAACGAAATCGGAATTGAGAGGAACAGAAACTAATATTCACTGGATGGTCCTATACCTTTTCACCATTAGATGAGGGTAAAAATCACACAGTGTAGCTTTAATGGAAAAGAGCAGCCAGTACACACTTCAGTATTTTTCCTTTAGTGTTTCACTGAAGAACATAAGGCGAGAAAATGACAGAATCTTCATATGTCAACAACACCCATGATGTGTCATTTGTATTTCACATACCGTATGAAGAGCACAATGGGTGGGGTGGGGTCTTAAATAAACACTCATCTCATCGCTCACATGTTGCAGTCTGAGCCGTTCTGGATTCACGCTGACATTTGAAGGAGAAGTCAATAAACATCAAGGTGTCGAGCTTCAGCTCTCTCAGAGCATCAATGGGCGACTAAATGAGCCGTCCTCATTTCCTCAAGGTTTCTGAACAAAGAAGCTCGATCCCCTCAGCGTCTCTCTCCCCTCTCCACCTCTGTCCTTCTTCATATGACTCTTGTCAACAGTAGGCACCAGCTACCAGGTTTTAAGTCACAACTGAGATGTGCGTTGATTTACAGTAGTTAGAGCGATGTTTATCTAGTCATGAGAACTTATATCCTGGGCTGTCGCCATTTTGTCTTGTTTGCTGTTGTTCTAGTCTAGTATTGATCAAGCACACAGCACAGTGATGCAGAGTCAGTGAAAGGCGAATAGAATGGGGCCCACAACCACAAGCATATCGATCGATGAGCCAAAATAGTCGAGCGAATCAGCACAATTAATGTTTGATCGTGTTTGGGGCATCGGCATGTGAAGGTGCCAAGTTACAGTAATTCCCAATGTTGTCTCACAAAGGGGTGGCATTGTCCTGTCCCTCAGAGCTCCATGGGGACAGATGCCACGACGAACACTCACCATCTCATGTGCAAACATCACCATGTCTGTCACATGCCTCTCTCTGTCGCCAATACTAAGATCCCATTGGGACGTCAACATTCGTTAATGCCATCTGGTATCTAAATCATCAGAATTAAGAGCTTTTTGGTCTTCTCCAAAAACAAATAATAAGAATGACCAATGGTGGTTCACATATATTTTCTTTGACCTCTGCATAAGCAATGAAAACTTGACTGATTTTTCAAATCCGATCTGTAGGACGGGCAGTCCTGTTGTTTTATACGTAATGAAATCTGGTGTTTGTTCAGATTATGTTGGTTGCCGTTGTATTGATGTAAGCATTAGCATGAAGCCAGACTTTCTCATTGTATTTGAACACATATGGGTTTGTAAACTGGATTTTCATCTCTCTTTTACTGGTCAGACTTTAAAAAAAACAATTGAATTTGAAAAATCAGATATTTGCTGCCTGTCTGAACAAAGACCTCAGAGTATTTTTTCTCCATTGGAAATCAATGAGCAGCTACGCAACACAGTGATGTCTAAATTTTGCCACACGTACAGAGGAAAAGAAAGAGCACAGCTCTACATAAATTACAATCATCATGTTGCATCCAACTGTGAAAAACAGCACAGCCGATGAGGAGGAAACCAGAAAAACCGAACCTCATGTAATGTAATGATACTACTTATCTATTAAGTGTTAAAGTCATTTGCATGTAAAAGGGGGCAAGTCTGATGCTGTTCAGTGCAATGCATTGTCAGCTATAAAAGGAAAGAGGGATTGGATGAAAGAAAATAAGCAAAACATACGGATAAACAAGGATATAGAGTGAGGATGTGGGATTGGTGCACATTTAACTTTGTTTGGAGCCTCAATAATATCCAGAGTCCGTAGCTGTATGTAGCTGCAGTGACGCCCACTCATGAGTAATTGTGATGTCGCAGCGAGTGTCAGATCCATGGCACCTCGATGAAGACGAGTGAAGGACGGGGTGATGGTGGAGATATGATGCGCTAGCTTTTGTTTTTTTTCGGAGTTAAGTTTGATGATGAAAAAGAAGAAAACCCAACTGAAATAAGCCATGTCGGAATCGCCAACGAAGATGCCGACATCAGCCGTCGATACAGAGAGGGGACACCCAGCCATATTTCTCGTGGGTCTTGACAAGGCTCTTGAAAGTCGCCTCAGCTTCCTTGCGACTAAAGGCCTTCTTAGACTTGCCCGCTTCCTGCAGATACGACCCTGAAGAGAAAACAACATTTGGAGAAATCAAGATTTTAATCTGTCAAAATGAAATTGTGGAATCTTCAAAAGGAACACTGGAAATGGAATTGTTGGATGAGGTGTTCAAAACAATATTCGAATCATAAAATAAAAAGAATATTGCCTACATTTCAGCATACAAATTGCCAAATATGTTTTAAATTAGAGCTTAGAACCAATAAAGGATACAGATACCGATAGATAAAATATTTGTTGGTTTTAAAATCCGATATTCCGATATATCGGCCGATATTTGTTTTATTTATCTTTTTTATTTAAGAAACGCGCAACAAAACATTAACAGATTTCCCTAACATTAGTTATTTTGTAGTTATTTATGAGTTTTAACTAAAATAATATGATAATGCATTTTAAAAAGAAACTTGTTTCTTTTATTGTCACAAATGAACAGACTGATGATAGTGGCATTAGCTAGCTTTGTGGTTAGCTAGTCTATGATGAGCCATAATTTAGCAATGGATGACGTCATACTGCAAATTGTAAAACATACATTTTCAATATAACAGGCCAAGGAGAGATGATGCGTCTCATTGCTATAACTGTCACGCGCTATTAAAGAAATACTTCAGTCACATTGTCAAAAGTTAAAAGGACAGTCAGTCAACTACACTGTAATCAACTGACTAATGGTTCAAGCGTATTACGTCATGCTATTATTTCGAAGCATTCACTCATCGGCTTATTATAACAGCACCAATATTTGGACATGATAGTCACAATATTTTGTCATGCTCTATTTGATTTAAGAAATACTGATGGAATGTTCTTTTAATATGTTATACACAGCAATTGTATGTCTACGTGACCAACTATAGAACGAGTGTTGCCAACAGTGGGATATGAATAATGTTGAAGAATATCAGATGTCAAAAGCCAATACTCATAATGCACATTTGAAATTTATGACTTCTAAATATGACACATATGTTATCAAGCTATGTATAATTTAAGTTCAGTAATTTGCACATGTAGAATGACAATTAATAGGTAATCTTCATTGCCATTTATCTCTTACAGTGAATATATATTATTAGTGAATATTATCTAATTATTACATTTTTAAGCATTTTCGGTATATATAGAGATTTTTTGAGGACACCTGAATAATCTGCTTTGGTTTTGGAATTCTCTCATTATTATTTTATAGTTTAACAGGCAAGTCAGACGTTTATGATTCCTGGATATGCACTATAAAGTCAGATTTTGAAATTTTGTTCAAATCTAAATGACTCTCAGCTATTACACATCAACCTGCTACAGAGAGACACACTATACGTAATCTTAGACGTATTATATCAAGAGATTGGAAGCAGAAAAAGCATCATTCTTCAAAATGACCAATGATCTTAACGAATTGTGACATTTCCTGTCAAATATAATTTATGTCTAACAATTTACAGGTAAAGTGTAATTTAATTGTTACATTGGTTTCTATGCCAGTTTAATATAAAAAAAAAAAACTGTACGTAAGACATCCAACACTGTGGTCTTTCCGAATGTTAAGCAGTCAGCATGTCAACTTGTAATTTTACCAATGCTGTTTTGAGCTGAATTAGCTATTTGCAATTGCACTATACCATGTGCAAATAAAACTAATTTAACCCTTTAAATTATATACGTTTATATGATTTATATGCACTTAAGCGAATCCTTTAGTCCCAGAAAAGCCATCTGAGGTTTGCTATAAAGAATCAAAGATGGTGAAATCAGTATTCTGCCAAATTTAACCTCCATGTATGAAATCAAAGTTGAGGTAAAGTATGTAGGTGTGTGTAGTCAGATACAAGACTTATTTACCTGTTTATTCATATATTGTGTAACTGACATTCAGAAGCAGATGTGTGAATGACTATGGTGTGATTAAATGTTCCTGGTGCTCAATTTTCAGATGTTTTCCCATTTTCAATTTCAAAGCCGACTGCTCTGAGCTTTGAAGACACAGTAAATCAAGAGGCTGTGTGTGATAAAACCTCAGGCTGAATTATTTAAACAAGCTTCAAGACCATTTTAACACCAGGTTCAGCCATTTTGATCACTGGTAAAGGATAATGTGAATAGAAATGATGCAATGGTGCATCTATGATTGTGGCATCCCACAGTCAAACATCTAGCTATCATAGTATGACATTTCTCCCTGAAGTGATGATTTCAAAGTTAATGCTACAAGGCAAATAAATGGGATCCCCCTTTATTTTGTCTTATGTAAATGTCTTAGACAGACAGCTGTAGATAGATACAATGGATGGATGGATATCAAACTCTAAATCCTGTTCTGCACTCTGGTTTTTGGTCTGACAAATACCAGCCAACAACCTGGCATGACCAAACAAATGATTTTATAATAGGGTAGACATTTTAAACAAGCCAAGGTGTAACCGTACACTCTTAGAATAAAAGGTTCTATAGAACCTTAAAAGGTTCTATCAGCGCTACATATTTGGAACCCCTAAAAGGTTCTATACACTCTTAAAAAATGGTTCCTTTGGGTTCTATATAGAACCCTGGGGTTCCATACTTGGCCAATAGTACCTTTTACCAAAAAAATGCTATATAGAACTATTTTGGAGTTCCATATATGAAGCAGGGGATGGAACCATTTCTGGTTCTAAATAAAACCATTTCTTCTTAAGAGTGTATGGCATATTTAGAAATAAAATTAGACCAATTAGGGACTGTAAATCCATATTTGGATTTTTAAAACAAGTGTCCTTTAGTTTAATGGAATAGTTCAGGCAAAAAATAATTTTCTCATATTGTTCAGACAATGTGAAACACAAAATAAGACATAGGCAGAATGTCCTTTCCTCAAAGTTGGACGTCTAAGCCGCTCTAAAATTTTTTTTTCAATTTTGGGGTAAATTTCTCCTTGCAGTCTAAGGATTAGGTTCGGCATGCAAACCACAACCATCCAAATATGCCACTACAGACTATGTATGAGAACTCCCAGACCCAGCATCCACTAAATGAGCAAAAAGGATGTGCTTTCAGATGCCCCAGGACTGAGGTCAGTCTAGTGCCAATGCTGATGTAAGACAGCAGGGACAGTGAGACAGAAATAGCCAGCTCTTCCCTCAGGCTCTATCAGTCAGGATGAGATCTAATGGCCCAGAAGTAACCGCCTGTGCTCAATCGAGAAAGCCAGCCCTATCCTCTCAGAAAAGCCTGTGATTTTTGGATTAAAAGGAGCCAATGGAGCCTTAATTAAGCTTTATTGTGTTTACGGTCTCTCTTCAAGAAATCACTTCTCTCACGCTTGAGAGGCAGCGGTGGAGAGCGCTATGGACGAAAGCGAGAATGCGTGGGGAGTCGTGCCAATGTTAATCCAGGTTATTTGCATCAGCGTTTTCCCCGCAGCATGCTAAGGGGCATCACTGACGTCTCCCTAATGCTATTTTGGTTTGGTGTGTTATAGAGTGCAATGCAGTACCCGACCCGTGTGAAGTGCCGGATGGGTAATCCTGTGAATGGAGATCAGTCAATAGTCTCTGCTTGGCCTCTGTGCATTCTGGGACAACACAGACAGTAGGGATTATGTCACCGACATGTGCCAGATAAGAGTAAACAGTGATGCTTTGCATCATAGCATCACATGAAGGGTACACCTGTTTGATGCAGCTTACAGCCTCATGTCAAACGGAAAGTTGCCTGTAAATTTAACAAGGCAAAGCAGGAATATTGTTGTTGATCTCTTAAAATAAGGCAGAATATAGTCTTGATTAGAGACACATGACATAGACTTGGTCAATGCATGTTATGGTCTAAGCATTAAGTGTAAAATCACGTGCATTTGATCAACTTATTAATCTAAATGTTAGTAAGGACACCAATATAAAGTGGGATTCTGATTTAGAAAAGCATTAAAAATTGCTGAGCTTTGGTGTGCAGAAATATCTTCCAAAACCAAAGACGATGTACTAAAAAAACGTAACATTTACATTTAGCAGATGCTTTTATCCAAAGCGACATTGCATTTCAAGTTAAACATTTACATTCTTATCAATTCTTGCTTTCCCCTGGGAATCAAACACATGACCTTGGTATTGCAAGAGCCAACACTCGTTAACGCTTAAGGTAACAGGACTTAACATTTTTGATTGTAAAAGTGAATTAATGCACGATTCAGTAAAGCTGGAGGAAATTATTAAATTGAATTCCAAATTATTAATTTCCAACGGCGATAAACCACGAATGCTCTGCAGCAAAAGGCAAAATGTTGCATGTCCTTTCCTTTTAGATTACAATAGCTGCATGTTAATTGGGGGTCTGTTGTGTCAGTGGCAGCTAAAGCTGTAATTACCCTTGGGTGCTTTGGGTCATTTGGGGAAAATTGTTATCTAGTCACCGCTGCCTCAGACTCATCATGAATTTGGCATTATAGAGCTCTTGACAGGTTGAGGTAAGGGTAGATGAACCAGTCTTTCCTCTTAGATTTACAGCAGAGGGTTAATGGCCAGTCTCTAGCTTCATTATGGATTCTCATCCAGTTCCATCACCCACGCTGGTCTTTACAATCATCCTTATGAGAGGAATATCTAATGATGATGTGATCCATCTATGGACCCACCTAATCACATTACTACTTAAGATCCAGGCTGGAGTACACTCTTGAGAAAAATGGTCCGAAATAGCACCAGATTATAATTCTGTTGGCTTGCAAGTTTGTGCAAAATGGAGATAATAGATGTATACACTGACTGAAGATTTATTTATTTTTAAATGCATGTGTAGGTGAGGTGCAGCATTTACAATGTAGTCAGGAAATACCCTATAAAACAGAAAACCCACACTTTATACTCTTAAAAATAAAAGGTGTCTATGGTGTCTGATGACTTAAGAGACTCTTTTTAAGTTACTACAGTGCAATGTGATAACCTAATGGTACTTCAGTGAATCACATATGTCCTAGCACTTCAATAAATCCAAGAAGTCATCGCTTTGCTCTGTAAATGGTCGAACCAATACAGATGAACCACTAATGGAACATCAGGAACTTTAATAATCTCCACAGAACCATACAGCCATATTAAGCACCCTATATAGAGGTCCAAAACGGTTCTCAGTCTCAGAAAATTCAGTCTCATCGTGTTCCAAACTCGTGTGACGTGGAACATAAAAACAGCCTCATCCACCATATATTCACTCTTAAAAATAAAGCATCCAAATGGAGTTTTCACAGCAATAACCTTTTACTAATTAAATAACATGAATGAAGAACATACAATTGAAAGATTGTATGTTCTTCATACAATCATGCTTCATTCAGAACCATTGACGCCATAAAGAACTGATGTATGGAAAAAGATGCAATGAAAGTGAATGGAGATCGGTGTGTCTTGTGTAGAAATAAAACCATACCGGGCGGTCTGGAACGACATGAAGGCATGATATATTGTGTTTTACCTTGTAGTTACATGTAACAGAGTGACAACAACGCATTGCATGTTTTTTTCACGCTTTTCACCTGTGCGCCGATGCCAAAATGGAGGATGGCGTCAAGAAACATGAGATGAGAAGAAATCAACGCTGCAACGGCAATAACACATCCTCACCTGTCCTTTCACCAGACTGGCAGCGAACTGCCTCATCACGGCCTCGACGGTGTACGCGCTCGACCAGCCGCGAGGCGTTAATAACTCCATGCAGATCGCGCCGCCGTCCAGCACGTATCCGTTCTCCAGCCGCGGCGTGAGGACGCGCATGAACGGCGGAGAGAAAGGGAAATTGTCGGGGAAGGTGACATTCAGCAGTATGTACTCGGTGTTGGTCTCCTTCATGTCTTGCCACAGCGCGGAGTCCTTGTCCACCTGGTGCAGCTTGACATTCCAGTCAAACAGGTTATCGTCCGCCAGCTCCACCGTGATGAAGTTGTCGCCGAGCCGCCGGATCTCCTGCAGCTCCTTCATCAGCCTCCGCGTCCGCACCTGGGTGCAGTGCTGTCGGTTCGCCGCCGGCGGGGGCATCACGGAGCCGCTCGTCGCCTTGCTGCCAGCCGTTATCTGCTTCTCTTTCGTGTCCTTGCTCGGTTTGTCCTGTTTGACGGCTGGCAGCTTGTCCTTGCCGGACACGTCGAAGCGCCTGGCTTTGATTTCGGGCGTGCTGAGGATGTTGTTGGTCTCGTTGCTGGTGTTGCAGTGCTTCGTGTTGTTGTTTTTCTGGTTGCCTTTGGTCCCTTTCAATGAGCCCTGGTGATGATGCTTCGGGTCCTCCGTGTCTCGGTCGTGCAGTCGAATGAGCCCGATTTTTCTCAAAAGAGTAGCCATTGTGATGGTTCGTCGTTCGTGTAATGGAGCTCGGAAAAAAGACGCCCGTAAAGCAGCTCGTCCTCAATGCATCACTTCTCCCCGCGAGTGCACTGAAACACAAGAGCTCTCATTTAATACGCATTCCTACTCCTAAAATTCCCCGTGAGGCTGCACACCCGCGGCTGCTGCAAGAGGCGATAACGTTGCTAGAAAATGAACCGATAATCTGGCGTAGATATACAAGAATTAGAATAGCGGGAGCGGAGCACCTCGGGTCGGTTGGCTTCCGCTGTACCTGGACGGAATGAGTAATCAAGGGTCCTGCACAAGTACGAGTTATATTTTTTCTTAACACTAGTAGTCCGACCGACTAAGTCCCGCCCTTGACCTGATCGCTGTTTGCTGGAGTTGCAACAACTATGTGATTGACTTCTAAACTGTCCAATCACAGACTAGCAGGAGCTCACACTAGCCAATCATGCCTTTGGACGCTGGACTGGTCTGGATGCTGGTGGATAAAATAAATAACGCGTTGCTCGACAGCTATATTATTACAAGCTATATAATAACGCTTGTATTGTTAGTTCATTTTTATGTTATAAGACAACTCATATTTGTTTTATTAATATTATTATTGGTGGTGTTTTTTGTTTTGTTTTTACACACAATTTCCATATAAAATCTCTCTCTCTCGCTCTCTCTCTCTCTATCTCGCACTCTCTCCCTGTCCTGATGTGTTGTTGGGTACAAATAAACAATATTTAGTGTCATTGTGCAGCCTCGTGTATTTGTTTGTTTTCACCCTGGCGTTTTCTACAATCACTGTACTGTTACATGAGATCTATCAGCATTAAAAAAGTATAAATAAATAATGTATCTTTGTCCTAATGTTTGGTTTGGGAAGAGGTCGAGTTTATGATTAATCAGCTTCAAATGAATCAATACACTCTCCACTTAAAACATTAAAAAGGTAGGCTAAGTGCACCACTTTGCATTAATCTCTTGTGTTTGCCATCAACCGATACATTATTTGTCATCCATTTAACATATCTAATCATATTTAGCGTGATATAGTCATGGACAATGAAATTGTTTCAGAGTAAATCCAAATATTTATGGAACGTTTTTTTTTTCAACAACGATTTTGCAGCAATTTCGAAACGCTTTACAGCACAACGAAGGATTCTGTTACCAGGGTTACAGTGCATTCTCACTCGCTATTGGATGAAACGCAGCCGGAAAGCAGTGCGCTGTCATGGAAGCTGCGTTGCTTGAACTGATGTCCGTCTTTTGTCAATAATTGTATAGTTTTAGCTTGATAAAATTAACCTTTATTTAAAAATACAGCACGTCATGGCCGAAAAAGTTCGATAATCTCGAGGAACACCTCGAGAAATTCGTAGAAAACATACGACAGCTTGGAATTATTGTCAGCGATTTTCAGCCCAGCAGTCAAACAGGACTCAATCAGAAACTGTGAGTTGTAACGTTAATCTGTTTATTTGAACACGAATCCAACACAATATGTTGGTTTAAACAAATAGTAGGTTAAGTAATAGCGATGTTTTTAGCAGTAGACTTTCTTGGCTCAATATCTGGAATATTACCTCAATCAGTCACGACTCACGAGTCCGCCTGTAACGTTAAACGATTAGGTTATTTATTTCCTCAGGAATTTTATGATCACAGGACTGCAGGACATTGAGAAATGCCGACAGCAGCTACATGATATCAACGTACCGTTGGAAGTGTTTGAGTGAGTATTACATTTCATAATGGAGATACATTGAGAATATATTTCTTGAATCCTCTTGTAATTTAATTTTAAAAATACTCTTCTTATACAATCATTCCTTCTATGTACCAATTTAATAAACATACCTGTTATATTAAAAAAGATGAGATATCACATCTGCATAAAAACATGAATTGCTATGATTGGATATTGATGTTTTGGATTGTGCCCACAGGTATATTGACCAGGGTCGTAACCCTCAACTCTACACCAAGGAGTGCTTAGAGAGAGCTTTGGCTAAAAATGAGCAGGTCAAAGGAAAGATTGACACCTTGACAGTGAGTATTGGTTCAGTATTAACACTATGAATGACTCATTGGGAATGCCAGCTGGCTATTTGTTATCAAAGGACGTAAGTATTTTATAATAATGCTACTCTGTGTGCTTATAGTCATTGTAATCATAATAATTCTTGGTCTAAACATTTTGTTAAATATATATATATATATATATATATATATATATATATATATATATATATATATATATATATATATATATATAAATATAATATATGTCCTTGGAAATTGTGTGTGTGTGTATATATATATATATATATATATATATATATATATATATATATATATATATATATATATATATATATATATATATATGTTGCTAGAGTATACAGTTCTTTGCTTTAGATATTTCTGCTGTAAATAGACAATTTCCAGATATGTTTTGAATAATATAAACAAAGGCACAAATCTCTCCCTCTTACAATATTTTGTGGTTTCTTTTATTCTTTCCAGAAATTTAAAAGCCTCCTCATTTCTGAGCTGGGAAAGGTTTTTCCTGAAGAGATGGCTAAATATAAGGCCATTCATGGAGATGATCCTCCTTCATGATTTACCAGTGCCACAACTCTTCAAACGCAAGATGTACATATGTTGATATTAATATAACATGTTTTTTAAGGTTCAACTCATCAGTCAAATATGCAAATTTGTACAGCTTTTTCATCTTTGTATTTGCCTTTGTAATTCACAAGAATACAATTTGAAAACTGAGGAATATTTTGAGAAAAGCTTCTCTTTTTCATGCATTGTAATTTTCACTGCATCATTTTTTATTTTTCAGTTGAATAAATGATTATTTTGTGTAATCACAACAACTAGTCTTTCTGTTATATTTATCATGTAGTTTTTGATCTGAATGTATAAACGTTTCAGCAAGCTATTATCGGCTGTTTATTCGGTTTCATTGGCTCTAGTGGCTCAAGTTACTTTCTGGCATGCTCTTTTTTACCATGCATGTAATCTCACACTACTTGTCTGGTGCCGTGGTGATAGAATTGATTTGCATGTGTCCTCCTTTAACCACATGACATTATTCATGAGCCATGAATGGGAGCTTACAGTGAGACTTTACCCTAGATGACAATTTAAGGACTGTCTTTCATGTATCGACAAATTCGAGGCATTCTTTATGAATATCTCTTCTGAACATTGAAAGATAGGTCATTAGAAGGGTAAAGCTTTGTACTGGGGCAACAAAGACTGGAGATTTAAACATGTGTCTGAAGTACCTTTGGTCCAATCGGTGGTGGTTTTGTAACCCCTTTGTAAGGCTTTAAGTCTTTCAAGACTGTTCAAACTCAGAACATCTGCTGTACGATTAGTCACTCCGCTTCACAAAAGGACTCTCCTAAGACTTTTAGCCAGTGTTTGGATTGGAATATAGTACATTGCATATTGAATAGTATGCTCTGCCTTTTTAAAAAAGGAACATATAGGAAATGTATAATGCAAATGACAAACAGTATGCAATACAACAATGTAGCAGGCAGCTGTGTGATGTCATTATGTGTATACATTTTCAAAATTTAAACCGCTCAAACTGTCAAAATGTGTTCATTTTACCATGCCAATAATACGTCGAGACTATTTACAAAAAATATATGCAAAGTTATTTTAGAGATGGATAAACATTGTTGATTGACAAGGTGGAGAATGGATGTGGAACAAGGTGATCACAGAAGAGAATCATCTCTCAGAGTCCATTGCTTTTTCATTTTCTGAGCAGCCCTCTTTCTTAGAGTTCATCTTTTGTAAACACTTGAACACAAAACCTGTAGTGGGAGGACAGACGTAGTAGTGTTACACAAAAAAACCCATCCAAGTATGTCTTTGAGAGGTGGTGTGCATGGGTAACCTGCAGGCTTTGTTCAGAGGCTTAACATGTTTGTGGGTGAAAAGTGAAATCATCTTGTGACTCATGAGATGAATCATGTTTTTATCTGTATGACCTTCATTTCAACAAACACCTCTTCAACGTCTTCTAACTGAACACTAGTGATTCAATATCCGGAAGAAGTTAACAATATATCGCTAATTAAGCAGTTTTGACTTGTGATCATTCTAAAATATCTAAATCATTCTAGCCGTCTCATTCTATTGGCCTATGTCAGCGTATACTATGACTTACTGCTATGATATCATTAATATTTGATTTGATTTTTCTTTATCCAATAGAGAATCCTTTCTGAGAATTACAGGAGTGTCCTTGCCAAGTGAGGCAGCAAATTGACATATACACAAAACATTTTCTAATAAAACAACTTCTTTAACAACATTACAAATATTCAGTTCAATGACTTGTCCTTGTCCTCATTGAATAATGGATTTAAAATGTTTCAGCAACAAATGAACTGCAGGACATTGTATTATTTGGTTCAATAAGAAATGACACATAATTTCTATATAATGCGTATCCCTGTATGTTATCATTAATTTATATTCAATATAGTACAGTTTTCTGAATTGCTAAACAGTCTTAAACCATCACTCACTTCCTCAAAACCTTAAACACAAAAAACAGAATCCAAAGCATGCAGTTACAGTAAAAAAGTATATTGTAAAACAAAGTATAAACTAATTTTGCCATTTAGTTGTATAGTATTTTATTATATTGTAGGCCTATATTATGGATTGTAAAAATAGTGTAGGCCTATTAGTAAATGTCTGTATATTCAGCACTTGCATACTGTGCAAATACTGTGACCCAACTGCAAAAGCCCAAAAGGTTACAGTAAAAAACGTTAAATGAAAAGTACGCTCAGAAGAGTTGTGCAAATGCAAAATCAAGGTCAGTGAGAGAGATTCATTCTGCTTCACTATAATGTCCGCGGAGACAATGTCCTCACAGACAAGACAATGTCCCAGACAATGTCCTCTCTGCAGGCAAATGGAACAACCTTAAAGCCAGATCCAGCCTTGACAACATTCTACACACCTTGCTCTTTCTTGTCCTCATCTTCTTCCTCCTTGTTCACCACCCTTTATACACATACTCTTCCTCTTATATTGTATCCATCCATTGTTGGCATAGCATTCAGTGTAACATTCTGGACTGACTTGTATTACAGTTTTTCTGAATTGCTAAAACACTAAACCCCATTCTCTGAACCAAATTCAGAATAGTCTAAACCAAGAGAGTGTTTTAACCACCTGATCTTGTTTAATGTTTTACATAGATTTATTCGTCAAATGGTTTTAGGCTATTGAGAATTTGGTTCAGAGAATGGAGTTTAGTGTTTTAGCTGTTCAGAAAAACAGTAAGTTATATTTTAGGTTTCTTTCAATATCAGTTTGTGGTTCTTTTTTTAAACTTTCCAGAGGGGAAGTACTAGCACGGAAAAGTTTTTTTGTTGTTGTATTTTTAGCATACAGACGACAACGTTGTCAAAACAAACCCCGCTTACACGGATCTGCGAAAACAACTAAAAACACTGTATTATGCATTTCTAAGCCAGTAGTTGGCCATGACACTTTGTAAAGAAACACCATACGCCTATAGACTGAACACGTAATATGCATGCGCATACCGTCCCCGTTTTTACAAATTTGCGTTGTTGTAGTTTACACAGAGACGATAATAGTGTTGTTTTTTGAAAACTTGCATTTTAAAAATCCGTTTTGAAAAGTTAGAGTTTTTAGCCCCCCAAAAAGCCATTGTTGTGTAAATGAATGGCTAAACCGCGTACCAAGTTTTACGTTTAGTTGAAAACGGTGGGGGCTCTTAGATTTCTTATAAAGGTATGTTTTTAATATCAATTATACTTGCCTTATCAAGCCCCACATTTGATGCTCTGTTGGCTCTTTCTAAGTTGGCGTCATATAGGTGACGCCATATGACATTTCGTGGAAATACTACACACATGTCACCCTTTCAGCGTCAATATAACACACTGTTATGGGTAGGTTTAGGTCTGGGGTTTGATCTGCGTCTCATATTGACGCTAAAGGATGCCAGGCACCTTTATGACGCCTTGGGTTCTGCGTGTTATATTGACGCTAAAGGGTGCCATGTGCATAGTATTTCGACGAAATGTCATATTGCGTCACCTATATGACGCCAAAAGATAAAAACAGGCTCGCATTTCACATACTGATGAACAAGAAATGTTCTCAGCGTGTGTGGGGCCATGGGAAGACCATGTATGGTAACCCATACTCAGAATTTGTCCTCTGCACAGGCACCTGGGGAGCAATTGGGGTGTTAGGTGACTTGCTCATTTCCTGTCGGTATTGGGAATCGAACCCTTAACCTTCAGGTTTCCAATCTGACTTCCAGTCTAACCACTAGACCACAACTAGAGACTTAACCCGCAGCAAATATGTTCCCTTGACCCTCTATTTGCATGACACCAGGACAAGCCAGTATCACATGCATACCACTCTCTTGGTTAGCGGCAACCCCTTCGCTACCTTTGATAATATTATCATAATGGCTTTGCAATGCAAATGAAAGGTGCTGCAGACTGACTGTGTTGGCAGTTGTGCTTGCAATCCTGAAGAACTCTGGACAGTTTGATCATCTTTTCCTCCTGATTAAACACTTTCCACATGAAGGAGAGCATTGGCTCTATTCAAGGACAATCACCCCCTTCTGTGAAGGTCATGAGGAAGTCAAACCCCTCAGCCTTCTGTTGCAGTTGTCACCATAGCAACTTACCCCGCCCGCCACTGACGAAGACAAAAGCCACCGTATAAGGGGACGAGAAAGAGGCACATGTGTCGGAAAAGGAACTGATGCATATTCAGCAGACACACACACATATGTTCTGAGCAAACTGCACATCCCATGTGTGTTTGAGTTTGTCATTTATTTTTTGCCCTTTAGGGTCAAAGGTTGCAATAGCTCTGAATTAGCTGAAATGGATCAGGTTTTAGCGTGCACGTGCGGACGTGCATGTTAATATCAAAGCAGCGAACATCTCAAACCCTAAATTTAACATCTCTTGACTCACTTCATACGTAAATTCTTATGACACATACAGGATGGAAGTTTCCTTGGTGGGTGTTCAGCTTTTATGGTCAGTGCGTACGACTTTCCCGTGCCAGGAACGTGGACTCATTTGGAGGTAGAAAGTGTAGCCTTGAGGGTTGCTCAGAGAAAGGGCAAGGCTGTTGATCTCTCTGGTCTCCATGGAGATGCAAGTCTTGCTCTCTCAATCCTTTCCTCATTAAATCCCGACAAGGCACAAAGCCAAGGCAGATCATGCGATCCCGTATCTCACCCTTTCACTGGAGAAAAAACAACCTTTACATTGCTAAACATTTACATACCCATGCAAATGTTTTCTTGAATGGAATAGTTCAAACCAGAATGTAAGTGCTGTCATTATACTGATTTTATCCCAGATTGCTGTTTCTTTGCAGAATACAAAATGAGATTTTTTTTAAGAATCTTCCTTCAGCTCTTTCCCACATACAGAAAAAACATTAAATTATTATTAGGTTAATGAAACAAACTAAATATTTTCAATGTTAACTAATCTGTGGTTGCCTAATGGCGATTCAAGTAATTGGTTTTAACTGGATTAATTGGTTTAACTGGATTAATTGGTTGTTTGTTTCTAATTGGGGTATATACGTAAGGCATTCATTAATAGAACAAAACACGCAAACACAATTACCACGATGAACATTAAAAAACAATGCAATGCAATTGTAAAAGATGTTTCTCAGAATGTTAGTGAACCAAATACTTTACTTTTTGGGTAAAATGAGAGAAAACTAGTAGACGCGAGTAGCACGCAGCTTGATTTTAGCGCACCTCCTGTTCTGCCAAGTTATCAAAATAACGTATTCAGAGAATGAACAGCAGGCTAAATTTTCAAATTTTCACTACATAAATTTCATGCTGACTTTAAAGCGGATGGATTTAAAGATGGAACTTTTCCAAAAGGATTTTACCCTGCAAACTGTGTAACAGCTAAAGCATGGTGTGCTATTAGCATGCTAGCTACACAAGTGCTGCTAAAGGCCAATTTATACTTCTGCGACGAGAGTACGCCGTAGTGCAAGGCATAGCGAACCCTACACAGAAGTATAAATTGGCCTTAAGAGTATTGCAACATTTTTGTAGTTATCGACTAGTCAGTTGTTTAGTTGGTTGAACTTGTCTTGCCTAATTTGGAATGTAATGAGGATAAGTAAACAACATAGACAGTAAAAGAA
This sequence comes from Hybognathus amarus, assembly GCA_030378365.1. Taxonomy (NCBI): domain Eukaryota; kingdom Metazoa; phylum Chordata; class Actinopteri; order Cypriniformes; family Leuciscidae; genus Hybognathus; species Hybognathus amarus. The sequence continues at coordinate 541,300 of JAQIUQ010007522.1, forward strand.
AGCGACCCCATTGATTTCAACGGAGAAGACTGAAGCCTGATTATTGCACTTCCTGTCTGATATCTGAGCGACTGCGCTGGCTCAAACTAAGCGTGACTACAGTCTCACAGTTGTAAATCTTCTAGTAGACAGTAAAAGATTGCCTGTGAGCTTCTCCTCCTGTCTATACGGTAATGTCACTATTGTGCGACAGAAAGTCCCGTGGTTATGACGCAATCTTTAGCCTATTTTTACAAAAACGGCTTCTACGAGGCCGTAACGTAAGATACCAAGTAATGGAGCATTTTATACAATGTCGTGTTTCTTTAGAAACAAATAATGGACAAATTAGGTCTTTGGACACCTCATATGTAAAGTTTTTCGCTGTCAAAGTGACGCCAAAATGAATGTGAGTTTATGGGATGCTAACAGCAGGTGAAATTCTGCTACAATTGCAGCTCCCGCGAGGCTTCAACTTCCGGCTGATGGGTCACCCCCTTGGTAAACAATACCAATTTTTATTTTTAGGTGAACTGTCCCTTTAAGACTTTAAAGTGAGGCTTGTTTTTAGAAACCTCCTTTCCTTTTTCAAGAAGGAGAGGCTGTCGTTTGCTCATCCTGTGCATTCATTTGAATATCACAGGCCCGTTGGGATTCAAACCTAATTTCTTCCCTTCCTCACTGTCTATCTTCCCTCAGCCCCAGGGCTTCCTATTTAATATACAATCAGCATGATTTCCTGACAAGCATCTAGCGCATTGCAAGAGCACAGAGGCTTACGCAGCTCTTTGAGTTCCCTCAGGCTTAATTAGTGGTGTTTGTTGACAGCTTTCAGTTTTTAACCACTGTCCTCCTGTAGGAGTAATGATGGTGTTATGTTGGTTGTTGCACCAATGTAAAATCTATCAGTGCCCATCCCTGTTTCACACAGGTACTTACAGATGAGTAATGTTGGCAGCTGGATAATTAATATGGGGTCGACTGGTTGTGTGCTTGTTGTCCTCCGTGCAACTCTGCTGGATTCGTAGTATTCTCACACTTCCTAGTGTGATCCAAGTGTGATATCCAAGGAGAAAGGCATTCTCAGGATGTTGTCCTGACTTGTTCTCTTCTCTCCAATTAATGTTGAAAGATTTAAAGTGGTTCACGTGGTTCAGTATGTGCAAATAAGCGAGTAGGAAGAAAATTTCACGCAAGAATGAAAATTCTGTCATCATTCCAGTCCTAATCTATGAAAATTCAGCCATTATATGTGTCATCCCAAATCTATATCAGTTTCTTTTTTTCTGTTCTTTTCAATGCAATTAGTGAAGAGAATGGGTATTGATAATGTCAGATCCCATTTACAAAATCATGTTATATCCAGACTTTACCTTGTCATTCACTGAATATATTCCCACTTCTTTTGCACAAACTTGATGCAATGCGAACACTTACAAGACACATGGTGTGAAGGATCCAACCCGATCTCACAGTATTGGCATGAATTCATATGATGCGAATTATTTTTACAATTAAGGACATGAAGATCCACTCCTAACACCATTGCAGATAGAGTGTCTGGCTTTTGTATTTTATTTCCTCCAACATGATTACACACTACTACTACTTTTTGTCCATTTTGTGGTGGCAAGCAGTGTTAAAAGAGTAGTTCACTTTTAAAGAAACTTTTGCTGATCATTTACTCACCCCATGTCATCCAAGATGTCCATGTCATTCTTTCTTCAGTTGAAAAGAAATTAAGGTTTTTGATGAAAACATTCCTGGATTTTTCTCCATATAATGCACTTTACTGGGAACCAAACGGTTTATGGTCCAAAAGACAGTTTCAGTGCAAACTGTTCAAAGAGCTTTAAACGATTCCAGACAATCAATAAGGGTCTTATCAAGCAAAACGATCGCTTATAAAAAAATAACCTGTTTGAACTTGTTTATCAAAATGAACTAATATTTTTCCCAGTCAATTCGTTTATTTCGTTCGTTGAATGAACCAAATGACACGAAAAAAGATTTTCTTCATTTTGATAAACGAGTTTGAATAGGAGTGTCAAGAACGAGCATCACAGAACAGAGCAAGGTGATGTTCTGGCCATTTGAGCTTATAAAATCTTTCTTTTAAATGACTGATCGTTTCGCTTGGTAAGACCCTTATTCATCGTCTGAAATCGTTTAAAGCCCTTTGAACAGTTTGCACTGAAACTGTCTTTTGGACCATGAACCGTTTGGTTACCAGTAAAGTCCATTATATGGAGAAAAATCCAGGAATGTTTTCATCAAAAACCTTAATTTCTTTTCAACTGAAGAAAGAAAGACATGGACATCTTGTGTGACATAAGGGTGAGCAAATGATCAGCAAAAGTTTTTTTTTTAAAGTGAACTACTCCTTTAAGATGCAAAAATGTCAACCAATTAGTTTGTGGTGGTTAATTTACAATATTATCATTTGGTGGTATTAACAATGTCATTCATGTCATTTCCATGTCATTCATTTTTAAAATATCGTTATCGTCAATACTAGTATATTGTGACACCTCTATAATAAAAATATGCAAATGTAATTTTTTCCCTTCATTAAAACAATTACATTTGTTCTCTGAACAATATATGTACATCTCTGATTTTAATTTAGAAGTCTCTAGCAGAAGGGGTCGTAATTAGCATGCTATAAATGCCAAATGGATGCTAATTTATTTTATGTATAACTCCACAGACGCTTATGTGAGCAGAATGTCCCCTTTGGATCTGGATGGACGATGTCAGACGTATATCAAGCCCCATAAAACTCTATGGCACAACCCTGCCTTTGTCTTGCCATTTGTTCCCCACTTTGTAGACATGTGTTTTTGTACGTGTTTATATACACACACCTCACTTTGGACATACTGTACCTCACCTACCACTTAAACCTAGAGAGACTTTAAAGTCCTGGAAGACAGTGGAGGAGGGGGACACCTAAATATTAAATGTGTGTCATGTGACTCATGCATCATTTGTACTGAAGAGGAATGAACCTCAAAATCATGTGGCTTATTGAAAAAAGTCATGCTACTATTTTCCAAGCCATCCAATGTAAGATTTGACTTGTGTAAATACAGTCTAGCTGTGGGTTTTATAGAAGTGAGCATGCACCCTCACATTTCCTTCTTTAAAAAAGAAGAAATCTAATTCGAATGATTTGTTTGCAGTTGTTTGGGGGTTGAGGTTTGCAGAGGGGTCACCCATCACGATTCAGGGACCCCTGCATGAATAGAGTTGGGGGAGGATATGGACGCCTGCATGTCTAATAGTCTGAAACAGGCACATTGTATCCTGCTCGTGCCTCGGGATCTTTAGGTGCAGCAGATGTGAGTTATGCATGGTCATTTGAAGATAATTAATCTCTGTCTCCTCTGCTCTCTGCCCCCCAGATCATCAGTACAGCCCGTCTCTGTGTCTTTACGCACTTGCACACGTGTCCCACAGGGAGGATGTGCAGGGGGCAACCTCAGTTTAATTCTGTGCAGATCTGAATGTCATCAAGTCTTTATGCCTTCAGCTGGAACGGGAGGAGGGAGCATGAATCACCTTGTCATTGCTCTTGGCTCCTTATACTGTGAAAGCAGGGACGTAACCATCAGAGATATTGAGGGGGACACGTACCATCCAATATTTCAGATTAGTGGGTGATCAATATGGTATCTTTGAAATTAGTTTTGAATTTAAATTTGGTAATTTTTCAGCTTTTTCCAGTGATTTTAAAGCTACACTGTGTGATTTTTACCCTCATCTAGTGGTGAAAAGGTATATGAACATCCAGTGAATATTAGTTTCTGTTCCTCTCAATTCCGATTTTCGTTTTAACTCCTACGGTGGCCAATGTAGTCCAAGATTAACATGGCTTCCAGTTCAACCTCGTACATGAGTGTTAACTCAAACGTAAACGCGAAAGACGAAGCTTGAACTAACGGGTATGTCCCTCTTTGGCTAATGTACTATCAAGATGGAGGAGCAACATGGCGACCGAACATTAGAACCCCTTACCCGTATGTATTTACAATGGCATATTATACACTCACGAGAATACTTTATTACTTGAACGAATAAAATATAAATTAATGAGCACATATATTTTTAAAAAAGAGCTAAGTGTTTTAGCTAAGAATAAACTAAAAGAGTTACAGTGTAGCTTTAAAAATTCATTATGTGAAAATTCAGACTGATACCTGACTTTGATTAAAATCAAGCACTAAAATTAAGACATTTTTTAAATGCTAAAAGTGAATTTAGGGCATCACAACATTATAATGCAAATTATAAAAAAAAATGTTTATTTTGAGATTTGGTAAAGATTAAATTTAACCTCTATTGAATTGTTACTGTTTTAAAGATTAAGCAAGCTTTAGTTTAGATTATGGCAAATATACAAATATTTATATTATAAAATATAAAAATAGTGACTGACATGATGATAATAATAATAATAATAATAATAAAAAAATATTTCTTGATACCTTGTTTCAGAAGGAGCATGTGTAATAATGCTGAAAATTCAAAGGAATATATTAAATTCGAAGATATATTATAATACAAATAATTAATTTTAAATTGTAGTAATATTTCACAATATTACTGTTTTTACCAGTACTTTTGATCAAATAAATGAGGCATAATAGACTTTTGAGCGGTATATGCATCCTATGTCTAATGTCTGGATAAAGCAAAACCAGTTTAGAACAATTGCTTAAATATTTTTTATTTTTATCGTAATGCTTAACTGAAAAAAATAACAGTAACATTATATACTTATTTTATAAGTTTCGGCATTGAGTCAAAATTATTTGGAAAAATCACTACACAGTGTAGAAGTGTACAATGTCATAATATGGGTCTTTTGTTGAGTAGGAATTAAATTAGGACATCTTACTGTCCACCTACAACAGTGTAGGCAACTGTGACCACTAGTCCTTGAGTTTAAGAGATGTGGGTTTGAATCGTGCATGTGGGCAACAGCAGTCCCTGTTACATTTAAAACAAAAAAGTCTAAAATCATCTGCATATTTAATGAAATGCGGTATCCGTATTGTCTTATTTCTATTCATCCTATTGTGACAGTGTTATTGGTTGCACTTTGTTTTACAGTAAGTGGACTTACGTGTATATACAGTGTCATCCTGTAGATATTACTGGGTAATATGAGGTAACTACACGAGTTAAGGTTAGGGGTATTTAATTATTGCAATTACTATAATAAGTAGCATATTCACAGGAAGCAGGACTGTGAAATAAAGTGTTACCTGCTTTTTGTATTGAAGGGATGGACATTCTTTGAATTTGTGGTACCATTCACAGATTCAATTCTTTCTATCTGCCTTTGATTATGCGATTTAATGCTCAATGCCAATTTTCTAAGAAATTCCCCGGTTCAAGTTATCCCTTCCAAGTTGCTAATTGCTTTGTAAGATGAGTATAGCCATGGCTCTGCTGATAAGAATTGATTCAGTTCTCAGACACGATTTCGCCATCAATCTTTACTTATTCTGTGCAGGATGTTCTCCAGTGGGCTGATATACCCACACCTCCAGCGGTGTGCTCTTGGTCGTGCTTCTGTTGTTTGCCAAATGTATCATGACACACGGGATTCCTCCTCCAGACGGCATAGTCTCGTTCGTGTGGAGAATTTACAATGAATGCACTTCACTATAAGGATAAAAATATAAAAATTCTGAACGCTGATATGAATTGCTCATATGTCAGATGGGAAGCTCTTTAGATGCTAGTGAATGAAGGTTGCTTCAAAATGTATATGCACCACTGTATGCGAGATTAAGTACATCTCAAATCCTATACTTAAAAAAATATTATGCCATATTGTTCAGGTACACTCTCAGAAAAAAAGGTATAAAAGCTGTCACTGGGGCTGTACCTCTTCAAAAGGTACACTTTTGTCCATTTTAGGTGCTAATATGTAAATTCCATGAGCTAATATGTACATTTTAGGTGTTAATATGTACATTTTAGGTGCTAATAAGTACATTTTAGTTGTTAATATGTGCATTTTAAGTGTTAATATGTACATTTTAGGTGCTAATAAGTACATTTTAGTTGTTAATATGTACATTTTAAGTGTTAATATGTACATTTTAGGTGCTAATGTCCATTTCAGCAGCTAATATGTACATTTTAGGTGCTAATATGTCCATTCCATGAGCTAATATGTACATTTTAGGTGCTAATATGTACATTTTAGGTGCTAATAAGTACATTTTAGTTGTTAATATGTACATTTTAAGTGTAAATATGTACATTTTAGGTGCTAATATGTCCATTTCAGCAGCTAATATGTACATTTTAGTTGTTAATTTGTACATTTTAAGTGTTAATATGTACATTTTAGGTGCTAATATGTACATTTTAGGTGGTAATATATACATTTTAGCGTGCTAATATGTACATTATAAGTTTTAATATGTACATTTTAGGTGCTAATATGTCCATTTCTTGAGCTAATATGTCCATTTTAGGTGGTAATATGTACATTTTAGGTGGTAATATGTACATTTTAGGTACTAATATATACATTTTAGGTTTTAATATGTACATTTCAGGTGCTAATATGTACATTTTAGGTGCTAATGCCCATTCCAGCAGCTAATATGTACATTTTAGGTGCTAATATGTCCATTCCATGAGCTAATATGTACATTTTAGGTGCTAATATGTACATTTTAGGTGCTAATAAGTACATTTTAGTTGTTAATATGTACATTTTAGGTGCTAATATGTCCATTTCAGCAGCTAATATGTACATTTTAGTTGTTAATTTGTACATTTTAAGTGTTAATATGTACATTTTAGGTGCTAATATGTACATTTTAGGTGGTAATATATACATTTTAGGGTGCTAATATGTACATTTTAAGTTTTAATATGTACATTTTAGGTGCTAATATGTCCATTTCTTGAGCTAATATGTCCATTTTAGGTGGTAATATGTCCATTTTAGGTGGTAATATGTACATTTTAGGTACTAATATATACATTTTAGGTTTTAATATGTACATTTCAGGTGCTAATATGTACATAGTTGTCTCAACAAAAACCCAATAGGATTTTTCCATTGGTTTTTGAATTATTGCAGAAAATAAGATGAACAGCAAAAGTTTGATTCTTACACATGAACACAATCTAAATACAATCGCCACAATTCAAAAGCTAAACATAGGCTAGGAACGAACTATACCACAATCGCATGACTTCAATGTCACCAAAAGCTTCAGACAACTCTTTCAGTCTTTAAAAAGATTTTCCCTGCGAATCCTGAGTCAGATTAGATTGCAAGAGCTTGATTATAAACACAGTGAGGCTGTGAAGTGGTCTAGCGAGTAAATGAATGTACCTGTTTGGCATGCTGATGTCAAATGACCCAGACAACCTCTGTAGTCTCATTATGTAGCCACTGGTTAGCAACCATATTTTTCCAAGACATAAAAGCTTTTAAAAAAAATCATGGGAGGGTGTCAATGAAATAGTTTGTTGTTGAATAAATGTGATCTGCGTCATCTTTTATACTAAATGTAATAACTTTCTCCACTTGAAACAAACCTAACCAAAGCCAAGATGTAAACAAAGCTAATGCTTTTGCACAAGCTAATTGCTAATGCTGACCAACAATCAAACTCCTGATTGATAAAAATCAAGCTCTGAAACATATTTATATAGTTCACAACAGTTTGGACAATTTGCAAATGCCGTTTACTAAGGCAGTGCCTTAAGATGATAATTATTTTTATGTAAATTGATTTAGTTACATTTTAAATGCTTAACGTAGACTCACTGTATTCCGGACTCTTTGCACAGTAAAACGTCCTTTAAGATATCAACCCGCTGAAAGATAAACCTGATTGCTCGTCTGTCTCTGGGGACACGCCTTCCACACGTTTCAAAGTTTGTTTGACACATTTTGAGCAAGAATGTTTTTTTTTCCCGTCATTTTCTGGTGGGTGATCGTAAGAGCCGTTTTCTATGGAGGTATATTATCCCCTCGTCCATTTGTCCTGCTGGAAAACCTTCCCTCGTCATTTTCTGAACAGTCAAAAAAATATATACTAATTTACATGCTTTTAGTGTGTTATAAAAATATAATGCTACAGTTAGCTTTGGCTGTTTTGATATATTCGTCATTCTGTCCTGCAGTCAGTGATTGCTGCAAGTTTTAAGCCTCTAAGAATAAAGCCAATTAACTCCAGCAATGAGGATGATGCTCTTACTTGCATCCTCCAGCAGCAAGAGGTCAATGAAACTGTACTCGCTGTTATATAATGTTATATAACCTTTAGCTTCTAAATGCACTAGTGACTGAAATAGGATTTCCTCATAATTTTGAGCTTTCTGATTTAACCACAGTAATCCAATTAATCCCCATTAAGCTTCTTCCATGTGCGCACATCCCACTCTATTTGCGTTTATAGTCATTTATGCACATGAAAAAGACGAAAAATTATGCATGCGCCAGATTCAATTAATGTGCTTTCCAAAAAAAAGAAAGAAAAACAGAGAAAGAAGAATTTGACAGTGGGCTGACAATCAATAAAGATAAGACGTAAACAAGCAGCAAAACGGATTGTTAAATGTTAGTGTGGAGTGGACCTCGTTCAATTCATTCTGATGTGATTTTAAATGCAGTCGATAGATGCCAGACATAAATAACTTACAGCACTGCACTGCAGAAGGCAGGTAAAACCATGAAGAAAAGCAATACATAATTTTCTGCACTCCTAAAGAGAGAGTCTGTGCTGCTATTTCAGAGGCCTGGGAGACTGAATAACTGTATGTTATTGAGTTGAGACATACTGAAAACCGCCAGTAAAGCATTCTTTGCAGTGTGGAGTGATATGCCTAATAACAAAGTTCATGTCTGTATCTTGAAGAATTACCTTATGCAAACTGTGCATATTGTCCTTGTGAAAAAACAAGTGTTGTAAGAGCCATACACTGGGTTTGTTCGGGCTTTTATTATGTTTTCTCTTTTCTTTGCACTGTTGTGTACATGCACGCGCATGGTGCATCGGTTACTGTGGGTGTGACCGGGGGTGTGGTGTCTACATTAATGTGTGAGTGTGCTCACCTGTGGACAAGCTTGAGTTTGGATTATGCTGCAGGGTGAGCATGGGGAGAAACTTTCTGTTGACCGTTACCGTCATCGTCATCATTACTAACATCGTTCACTGATGTCTCTGAGATACCTTTGCACTGCTTACAACATGCATCACTCAAAGTAAGTGATTGGTTTTCTATGTATGTGAAATAGCGTAAAAAAAGACTTAATACGTAAAAATAACCGTGATCTTAACGGTAAAATACTGTAAAAATGCTACAGTGCAAAACTGTTAATTGGTTAACTGAAAGTTTCCGTACTATACACGGTAAATAACTGTGATTTAATTTAACAGTAAAATACCGTTAAATTTACAGTTTTTGAAAGTGAAAAAGAACAAATCATTGTATAATTTACAGTGAAAAACTGTAAATCGACATTCCCACAATTCCCTGTGTGACACTTCACATTTTATGTTTTAATTTTGTTGAAATAACTATGGTTCTTTATAGTTTTATTGTTTTTTTCTTAATCAGTTATGAGAGTCTCCGCTAGAAAGACCCATAAATAGCAGATGAATGTGCTGCAACATTTCTCTCTGAAGTGCTAAGAAATTATATTAGATTTAATTGAGGATTTTAACTGACGATATGATTGACCGGACAGTTTACGGTGATAGGATGGATGCAACAGATCTGTCCGTATCTGTAAAGATGACGAAGTATGTCCTTGTCTACTCTTTTGCTAAACACTCAAAAGTATGTACTTTTTCTTCTCAAAAAGAGTACATACTTTTAAGGTGTAGTATAAGTAGGCGAATTGAGACGCAGCCACACATAAGAGCTCTTGAAGCTCCGCCCTCTTTGTCGGGAGCAGCAGCTCATTTGCATTTAAAGGGACATACGAAAGACGCGTTATTACAGACCCTCAAAAAGGGAAAATTTTTGGAAATAACTACTTATAATCCTATAATCCTATAATAATCCTATTAATGGAGAACTTTGGCGAACAATGAACCTTTGGTCTAATAAAACATCGATACCTAGTCAATCGTTCTCTGAGATTTGTTTTCATGATAATCGAATGTAAAGAGTTTTATCTCTAAAAACTGTTTAGCGTATAATGCTAGTACTGTGGGCATTTACTAAGTAAAAGAAATCGCTAGTTTATACCACTAACAAGGCTCAAAATAGCCCCACACTAACACAGTAATATAATGAGTGTCTATACATGCAAAACGAAGCATTGAGAACTTTGTAAGTGTACAGACCGTTTAATAAGAAGATGCGTTATTAAAGACAGTTTACTTCATGTATACAGACAGGAGCCATCTTAGAATATAGTCTCGATAAGTCAAACCACGAACGTCGTGCTGAGTGATCTGAACTGTATGAAGTTCAGCGAACTTCTGAACTGTATGAACGGCGTTCGGGATCGACTTATCGAGACTATATTCTAAGATGGCTCCCGTCTGTATACATGAAGTAAACTGTCTTTAATAACGTATCTTCTCATTAAACGGTCTGTACTCTTACAAAGTTCTCAATGCTTCGTTTTGCATGTATAGACACTCATTATGTTATTGCGTTAGTGTGGGGCTATTTTGAGCATTGTTAGTGGTATAAACTAGCGATTTCTTTTTACTGAGTCAATGCCCCCAGTGCTAGCATTATACGCTAAACAGTTTTTATAGATAAAACTCTTTACATTCGATTATCACTGAAAACAAAACTCAGAGAACGATTGACTAGGTATCGAATGTTTTATTAGACCAAAGGATCATTGTTCGCGAAATTTCCCTTTAAGTGAGTCTAAAAAGCCCTCTAAAGTTCAGCTAGCTCCATTTAATATAAATGTACACTGTAATATGTTTTCATTTAATGGTATGTTTCCAAAAACATTATTCAGTTTGTACTTAAGTATATTCTTTTACAGTACATTATTTCTCTAATAAGTACTCTTTTTAAAAGTATGCGAAAATGCATCTGTTTCCTTTGTCTAGTTTCCAGTTGTAATCCCAATACTGATATGATTAGTCCTCTTAGTTCTTCTGTCTTCTTTTTAACCTAGTTTGTACCATTATTTAAGTTCCTTTGGTCCCTCAGTTCATTGATGGTTATTGTCTGTGTACTATAGCACATTGTTTCATTTGTTGGCTTGTTGTTCTGAGTTCATAATGTTCTTTTATAACCATCTTCGTCTTCTGTGGAGTGTTACACATAGGCACATGGTAGGGGAATGAATCTATCCACTGACAGACAAAAAGGGATTTTATAAAAATGTAATATACAATTCTTTTATTTTATTTTATTTAGCGCTTTATAAGATGCGTAAAGAGTCACCTTTGCATTGAAACAGACTGTTCTGAGAACAGTGATTTTAATGTTTTGCTTTTGATTTGACATGCTGTGCATTTTTGAGCCTGGTAAAACTGGATTGCAGATGCTTATTGAATAAGATGCAGCTTGTTACAAATACTGCATAAGCTAAAATGGCACAACCCTTTAGTAAATTCACCCCTTTGTGTTTGAGGGTGCGCGTTCATTCAGGCTGTTTCCACACAGAATCAGATTCTGCAGTGTACAAATTGTCCATTTGCATTGCATGTAGTTCTGTATACACCTTCTTCATCCTTCCATAATAATATTTGTCCATCCTCTGCTTGTCCCTGGAGACTGTTAATGCTTTTTTTTACATGTGCAGTGAAGCTAGCCAAATTTAGATTGGTTGAAAGCGCTGACTGTACTCTAAATCCTCAGTCAGCGAATTGTCCTCTCATGAACAGAAGGGCTGAAATGAGAGAAAGAATATTGTGAAACCAACCAACCTCCTCTCTGAATTAATTCTTACTGCAACACGATCAGACCGCCAGTCCCTCGACAATGATCTACGGAGCTGCGGCAACATTTGTACTCTTATTTGCTCTCAGGTTTGTGTACTGTATATAGCCTATATTTTTTACCTGTCAGTGAATAGTTGAGTGCCTTCCGACATGCAGGGTAAAAGATTTATGCTCTGGCGTACACTGTGAAACTATGAGAGAAGTGTAGTTTCACAGTATGAGTCATAATATTTGTGTTCACCTGACATGAGGCTTTCAAAACAGAGCTTTAGTCCAGAATTACTCCTCATATACACCTAACAACATGACTCAGCTTGTCACTGTGCTCCTGATACTGCTGTATACCTGATACTCCATTCAATACCCATCATCCGTCCATCCATTCACATTAACAGTCTTTTTATATAAACATGCAACTTATTAATTTTATAAATTAAAATGTATTTATTAATGTATTTATTTATAGTCACATGTCCACAAGTTACCATTACTGAAACATTTTTGTAATTTTATTTTAGCATACTTTTTATTGATTTAATGAATTTAAAATGATGCATTTATTTATTTGTTTATTTTAATATACAGTAGTCAACTACCAAAAAGTTCCCAACCCTACAATATTTTTGTATGTAATAAATAAGTAATTTATTTATTTATTTATATACGGCCATCAATCATCAAGTTTCATCATGAATACTACACTATTTTATAAACATACTATTTATTAACTTTATACATTTATTTAATTTGTTTGTTTTTATACAATACTGAAATATTTTAGTATGCTTATATTAACATGGGCTATTTATTAATTTGATAAATTAAAATTCACTTTCAATTCTACAAAATGTTGGTGTTACATCAACAAACTATTTATAAATGTTCTGAATTAAAATTAATGTATTTATCTATTTGTTTGCATTTTATACACAGTCATACAGAGCCCCCCAAGTGCATGAGAAGGAAAATAAATATAAAAATTATTAAAATGTAAAAAAATCTAAATTATTTGCCAATGTTTTTGCGTTCTCTCGGAAATGTGTTTCGTTCCCCTGAGAAACAAAGTTTTATCAGGGGAACAGAAAATATTTGTGAGATAATGCAAAAAAAAAAAAAACAAAGAAAAAAAAGAAAAAAAAAACAAAGAAGCATTTCCTCATATTTTATATTTTTTTTTCCACCATCATGTCCCTTTAGGGGCTCCATAAACCATCACGTTTCCAAAACTACAATATTTTAGTATTTGTTTTTATATAATCCCACTATTGATAACTTGTTGTTCATGGGTAAATCTGAAATATAGGCTTTACCACAATAATAAACAAGCATGGAAAGGTCTCCGCAAATTCTTCCATCTCTTCCCATTTTTGTGTGCAATATGCCTAACATGGTCTGAGTTACAGTTTCAACATCCCCTTCTGATCTCTTGCTGTTAAACCAGACAGATCGCTTGTGTTAAGGGATAAGCTCATAAGATACCTTCACGCAGCAGGAGCAAAGAAAAAATTCAAATCCCATGAAGATTCAGAGAGCTTTGCATTTCATCATTGCCATGTGTGAAATCCTATTGCTATGTGCAAGTGACATGTTGCTAACAATCTGATGGCATATGTGTGTTATTGAAAAATGCATTGATCCATGCTGATTCTTCTGTTGTCGTAAAGTGTTTCTCCAAGGTTGTGGAGGTCAGTGGGCTGCCTAAAGACCCATGAGCTCCAACAATATGGTCATAAAAATCACATTTTGGACCTGCAGTTGTAAAAATGCTGCCAAGCCTAGACAAGTAGATGGCGATGTCACTTTGTAAAGAACTACACGCCTAGACTGAACACGTAATATGTCACCATTTTCACAAATTTTTTTGTAGTTTACACAGAGACAATGTGTCGTTTTCAAAAACCCGAAAATGCGTTTCAGGCCTCTAAAAATTTCGTGAAGATACTGGACAAAGAGTGTTTTGACACCATGAAAGTAATTTTTTTCATCATAGGTTTTTTTTTTGGTTTCTGAGTTGGGTGTATACGTTTCCAAATCTAACTTTATATTGCATTAATCACTGTCTTGTTGGCTCAAACATAGCACCGTTTTGAAACATGTCAGCAATTCCTAGCGACTGTTAGCTAGGCTTAAAATATGTAATACACAGCGGGGTTAGTTGTAACACAGTGTTACACCTAAGCCACCAAGTGTACAATGATAATCAAATGAAAACGGAGCCACACAACTTTTCAGGTTTAAGTATACATTTAACTTTGTTAGACTTTCACAAACAATGTTGAATTTAAAATGTTTAAAATTTAGTGTACTATGAATGATAACTTGTTTATTTATTAAAAATATGGCCTGTTATTAATGCAATAAACCCTTTAAATTTTTATTTTAAGCTCATTTGTATTATTATTACTGTTATTATTATTAATAATAATAATTGTACATGCAGCTGCCACACACAAATCTAATTTAATTGCAATTACAATATTTATAATTTTATTTATTATTATTTATTGCAAAACTCTGCAGCACTTTTCTATGTCTCTATACATTATATTGATCCATAATAGAAGGATTATTGGATGAGGGATGGATGTATGGATATCTGTCTATACAGATGCACAAACAATATCAAACTATAAATAAAATAGTACTGAATTATGTGTGTTACACACAAGTGTTACAACTAACCCCTCTGTCTAATAACAATTAACCCCGCATATGGGGTAAGTTGTAACATTTGCACTTCTGTCACTTTCAGTGCAACTGTATGAAAATGGTAGGTCCTAGAAAAAATTTGTAGCAGAGATGTGTATGTCGCTTGTGTAAAAAAAGTATTAATCTAACCTAATTGTTTTTTAATTAATTGAGCCAAAACCAAAAAGCGTTAGGTTGTGCCCCGCTCTCCCCTATGTTACAAGCCACCTTCAATACATCATGGGCAAACATGGATTAAAAAGCTTATTTTATGAGCATCGTATTCAGCCACAAGACGGGCACACACTATAACAGTTTCTCTGTTAGCCTTTACTCGCTAAGCAGATCATCCAGGCTTATACGGGTCAAAATAACTGCTGTTAAAAAGGGACATACTCAGCGTAGTGTGACTGCCAGACAGATAAGGAGATGATGAACAGGATAGCTTTCTTCATAAAGGTTTATAGTAGGGGTGTTGATGACAGACACTCAAGCTAAAGCTGTTGATCAACTGCAGAAATGCTAATGCGCTAAGTGTGCATGGCCTGCTTTGTGTCAATGTTTGCATTTTGAAGCACACAGTTGACTGATCTAATTGTCCGTGATCGCTTTAACAACGTTTAAATAAGCCTCAGTGACAGTGTTTGAGCGTGTTTTAAAGCTGTTTACTATATGAGGAGCTTTATGCTGCCAGAGAGAGAACATCCCGATGATGACGCTGTCCCCTTTGGGAAGGGTCAGGGACGGATAAGCAGGTTGTGCAGAGAATGTAATAAGGTGGTGCGATGTGATTGGTTGTTGGCCCGATGAGTCACAATTGTGTGCTGTATTGACGTAGCAAAGCTGAAGATTTAGGTCTGTAACCACTGTAGATTTCAGAAAGAGTGAGAGGAGAGATTAATGCTGCTACATGAGCTGTTTGGTATGAGTAAGCTGGTTATCTGTAACCAACAGCAACCATTCATAGGCACTAGTGTACTGCTTAGTGAACACTGCACAGTATGTAGGCTACTGTTTACTGCCTAAGTCAACATAAAACAGAAGTTTTCTTTCTTATGTATATGAACAGTAAAAAATAGAACAGGACTTTATTTTGTCCATCGGGAATTGATTCAATCGTTGTAGTTTGCTATTGCTGTCATCTCATGTGAGTGACACGCTGTTGTGGTTTTAGACCTTATTATGCTCATGTTTAATTCAGGAAGTGGCGTCCTTTTATGATAAGTTATAGTAGAATATTTATAATGTACTTTTTGTCCATTTTTGTGTTTAAATGTATTAGGTTTGGGCAGGGAAATCAAATATTGAAGTCATTTTGATGTTGGCTACTCATAGCTCCTCATAGCTCCACTCCTCTTAAGTAAGTTGCATTGTGAGAAATTGTACTCTGCAAATCAATATTAGAATGATTTCATAAGGATCACGTGACTTACAAGAGTAGAATAATAGCTTCTGAAAATTCAGCTTTGATGTCACAGGGATACATTTAATTTTAATAATAATAAAAAATAAATAAAAAAAATCATTAAAAGCATTATTTTAAATCGTAATATTAATTCATATAGGGCTGTCAAACGATTAATCACGGATTAATCGCATCCAAAATAAAATTGTTTACATAATATATGTGGGTGCACTGTGTATAATTATATATATATATATATATATATATATATATATATATATATATATATATATATATATATGCACACACATGCTTGTATATAAGAAATATTTTAATGTATATACTGTATATAGATTTATATATAAATATTGTATATATAAATATTTTTTTTCTTTAATATACATGCATATGTGTGTATTTATATATAAATTTATATACAAAATAATTATACACAGTGCACCCACATATATTATGTAAACACAAACTTTTACTTTGGATGCGATTAATCGCAAATAATCATATGACAGCCCTAATTTCACATTATTACTTAAATTTATTTTCTGTATTTTTCTACAAAAAAGCGCAGCCTTCATAAGTATTTAAGATATTTCTTTCAATTATTATTATTATTTTTTAAACCTTACTGATCCCAGAGTTTTTCATCGCTTGTGTATGATTTTGTAGGTTTGGAAGTGTTTAGTATTAATGTATTGACAGCATTTTAAACATTAACTCTTTTATACAAGTTTTCAGATGAATGAACACCCAAGACACATTGTTCTCATTAGTTACTGTCCCAACATACAAAAAATGTATGTGCAACAAAACATGCTTTACGTACATAGAAATGGTGGTGCACATTAAAGTGTGCTTTACATACTAATACATCATGATGGTGCACTGTACAAATACAAAGTTCTGTGATGAAACTCTATAGGGCAAAGCTGATTGGTTCCTACTGTATCAGAAGCCAATGAGCTCGCTACCCAACCTTCAAATACTTGGTCAGCATTTGTTGTAGCAGTTGACCAAGAAAACCTCCACCCTCCCCAGCTCCACCTGTATATAGCTCTGCTATGGATAATTCATGTATGCGATATTGTACAGCAGCAGCATGTCTTGCTCACAGCAGTCAACTTAATCAACATTGTCATATCCACTCACACTCAGAGAGTTGTCATGACAGAATTACTGTTTACTGCATTCTGGATTGTGTAATGCATACGGCAGTCTGACCTAAGCCATATACTCTAGAAATTTGAATATCTGAACTTCAGGAGCTGCACCTTATTCTACTGAATTTTGGTAAATGAAACTTCAAACCACATAATTGATAAATGCCAGTAATTCCCTGAAAGTGAATATGATCCATCAATGAGTCATCCTTACACACATTTCCTTCAGTTAAGCACGCTCTCTCAGTATCACGTAACTCCAGCCACTGAATGTTTAATTGATGGAAACAGGTGAAGGGGGCGTACTTAATCATTTACAGGGGAAATAAAATTAGCTTTAGATTGGTCACCTGTAGTGCTTTGGTGATAAATACGCTCATTTGTAGGTAAGACTGACATCTCTTCCTCTGTGTGAGTGTGCAGAACCTAAAAGCAAAAGAAAACTTTGCTAAAACACATTATACTACATGCCTTCATGGTGTCTAATTGATGGTTTATATATTAGTATTATATTATTAGGGACACCTGTTCAATTTCTCATTAATGCAATTATCTAATCAACCAATCACATGGCAGTTGCTTCAATGTTTTTAGGGGTGTGGTCCTGGTCAAGACAATCTCCTGAACTCCAAACTGAATGTCAGAATGGGAAAGAAATGTGATTTAAGCAATTTTGAGTGTGGCATGGTTGTTGGTGCCAGATGGGCTGGTCTAAGTATTTCAACATCTGCTCAGTTACTGGGATTTTCACACACAACCATTTCTAGGGTTTACAAAGAATGGTGTGAAAAGGGCAAATCATCCAGTATGCGGCAGTTCTGTGGGCGAAAATGCCTTGTTGATGCTAGAGGTCAGAGGAGAATGGGGCGACTGATTCAAGCTGATAGAAGAGCAACTTTGACTAAAATAACCACTCGTTACAACCGAGGTATGCAGCAAAGCATTTGTGAAATTACAACATGCACAACCTTGAGGCGGATGGGCTACAACAGCAGAAGACCCCACCGGGTACCACTCATCTCCACTACAAATAGGAAAAAAAGGCGACAATTTGCAAGAGCTCACAAAAATTGGACAGTTGAAGACTGGAAAAATGTTGCCTGGTCTGATGAGTCTCGATTTCTGTTGAGACATTCAGATGGTAGAGTCAGAATTTGGCGTAAAGAGAATGAGAACATGGATCCATCATGCCTTGTTACCACTGTGCAGGCTGGTGGTGGTGGTGTAATGGTGTTGGGCGACGTTTCTTGGCACACTTTAGGCCCCTTAGCGCCAATTAGGCATCGTTTAAATGCCACGGCCTACCTGAGCATTGTTTCTGACCATGTCCATCCCTTTATGCCCACCATGTACCCATCCTCTGATGACTACTTCCAGCAGGATAATGCACCATGTCACAAAGCTCGAATAATTTCAAATTGGTTTCTTGAACATGACAATGAGTTCACTGTACTAAAATGCCCCCACAGATGTATATAAAAATGATATTACTAAGTCACATTATAGGAAGATATAGAGTGACAACTGAAATGTATATGCATTTTATATGCATTTCATCTTACTTAAGCCATATGCAGTAAATAATAACATCTGCACCAACATCTGAACCATATTTGCTTAGTTTGCTCAGCGAAGATTTTCTCTTTAATTTCATATGACTTTACAAGGTATTATGCCTGACAACCAGGGTGTTGCTATTTAGATACTAGGGTGTTCTAGGTTGTTGCTAGGTAGTATTTTCTATGTGCTCGCTTACCGGTCCACGTCAAAAGACATCCAAGTCTCAATGATAATCGTGTCTGTCTAGAGTGTTGAATTACCCATGACATTGTGACGTTCAGACTTAACCTTCCCAGCACAGGTGTTGATGCTGACAAAAGAGCACATTCTGGGAACAAATGTACAAAACCACAACAGCAGAACACCTCCTGTAATTATGGCTCCCAGGAGGAGGTGTGATTGAAGGGTAATGTGAGGAGGATCTGAGAAATACAGATTGTGCCTGGAAGCCTGCTGTTCTCCACATCTTCTGAAGATTCCGGCAGAATGACCATCATTTATGTGTGTGTGTGAGTGTGTTTGTGTCAGACATCCTCTCCATTAGGACATGTGTGACAGAAATCCGACCTTCTATTCACACTGTGGTTCACGAATGACGTAAGAGTCTCTGCTCTTTCCATTTGTCCTGACATAACATTTTGTTTTTCTGTTCTATATAAAAAAAATACAGTAGCCAACGTCAAGATAAAGGTTTTACTGTATCCAGGGAAATGAGGGCTGATTTAGATTCTGCATTATTTATTTTATCTTAATATGCTTAGAAATGCATTTATAAGTGTGAATATTTTGCAATTAAACGCTATTTTTTAATATTTGCACATTATTAATAAATTTGCTTTCCTGTAGTTGGCTAAATATTAGTGTTAATTAAAAACAGAATAGCAGATTAGCATGCTCACACACACACACACAATTTAACTAGACACTAGAGTAATCATTTTGAATGGTATTTCAATTAGTTTAGAGTTAATTTTGCATTGGCCACAGGGGGTATTATATGAGCTCAATCTATCCCTAAATAACCCAGTTCTGGGTGATATAATAATGTCTTTCATTGCTTTTCATTCAGATTCAGAATTTCCTCCTGTTTATGAATGTCTCCTGGGAAAGCATTTCTATTATTTTAATTTCATATGTAAGAGGAAGCATTGTATATTTCTGAGGTGTTTGCATCCTATATAAATATTCTTGCCTTTTATTACATTTTGGTGCTGGGCCTTAAATTCTAAATGAAAAAAGTCCTCGATGACCATGAACTTGAAATTGTTGTTATTCACTGAAACCTTTAAAGCCGTCATGGTCACTACTCATTTTTAAAAGAACAACTTGGACATTTCTATATTGCACACACTCCATTTGTGTTCAATGAGGAAAGAACATCATACAGGGTTTAAAAGACATGAGGTAATTGATGACAATGTTAATGTGAGGTACTGTTTGTGTGCATGGGTCGGTGGATTTAATTATAGATTTATCCCCAGAAGTTAACTGAATCTGACAAAACCTTCCTTAGGCGAATCTGGGATGCCTTCAATCAAGAGCAGAATGTTATCTGCTATTCTAAAAATGTCAATGTTTTTATTTTGGGGTTGAGTTAAAGGGATAGTTCAACCAAAATGTCATCCACTCATCCTCATGTCGTTTTAAATCCAATGTTTTTCCATTTAAAAAAATATTATTTAAAGCTACACTGTAACTCTTTTAGTTTATTCGTAGCTAAAAACACTTAGTTCTTTCAAACATATATGTGCTCATTAATGTATATTTACTTCGTTCAAGTAATAAAGTATTCTTGTGAGTGTATAATATGCCATTGATAAATACATACGGGTAAGGGGTGCTAATGTCGGTCGCATGTTGCCCCTCCATCTTGAAAGTACATTAGCCAAAGAGGGACATACCGTTAATTCAGAGCTTCGCCTTTCACGTTTACGTTTGAGTTAACACTCATGGACGAGGTCAAACCGGAATCCATGTTAATCTTGGACTACATTGGCCACCGTAGGAGTTAAAACGAAGTCGGAATTGAGAGGAACAGAAACTAATATTCACTGGATGGTCATATACCCTTTCACCACTAGATGGGGGTGAAAATCACACAGTGTAGCTTTAAGAAAACTCAAGAAACAATCTTCCCAAGAGTTGGATAAAACTGCCCAATTCATATGGATTAACGCCTGTATGATTTTTTTTTTTTGATGCAACATTTTTGGTACCAGAACTTTCAATGGAGGAAAAAGAAACCTCTTAGGTTAAAAAAGAAACAAAGTGTTTCAAAGTGTTATGTGTTTAAAACAACATGGGAGTGAGTAAATTTTAACAGAATTTTTATTTTCGGGACAAAAATCGATCCCTTTAAGGTTAGTCTCAATCCATATTTATAAAACAATATTTGCATATCTGTTTGTAGGCTATTGAACGTGCTTCATCAGTTGTTACCTCAAAGAGCTATTTCTATTAACTTATTGTTGGTATAAATGAATGTGTTTATGCTGATTCTGTGATGTTAACATTTTTGTCTTGAGTAAAACCAGTCAATGTAGACATTTCCATTTTGATATGAGTTTAAGTGTGTGATGTCTCAGCCATTCAAGCACTAAAATGAAAGTTCACAAGTTCAGTGCTGAAACGGAGAGAACCAGGAGAGAGAGAAAAAGAAAAAGAGAAGGGTGAAATGCAGGTGGATGAATCAGCGGTTTTGGGGTCAGCAGCAATTTCTGGAATAACTCCAGGAGCAGGACTGGTACAATATCGACAAACACACCCAAATACTTTATGTTCTCTGCAAGTGTAAGCATAAAATACACTTTTATCCAGTTCGCTGCAATAACATGCTGGAGAAAGAACAATTGTAGTCGTAGCAAGGGACATATAATTTTGTGTTTACAACAATTTGGAGACTTAATCTTGAACTTTCGAATTAGATCTGGGTGATGAAGAGTACTGGCCATTTGTGTTTTATAGTGCATTGCTGTGAATAAGTGGTTGATGAGAATGCATATGCACAGCACAGATAATATGTCATATTTGAGTGATGAGACTTAGGTCTTGGATCGTGGTTAATGCAGTAATGTATGCACAGTCAGAATATGACTATGCTCAAGTAGGCTCGAGAAACATGATAGGATTATGTAATTACCATATAAATTCCAAGTTGTTTGTGCATGTGTGAGTATCTACCCGTGCCGCTGTGCTGGTTGTGCATTGATGGTTTCTTTAAGTGATGGATCATTACAACAGCATCAATGCCCTGTTCCTGGAAAATGTCACAATGAAGCACTTGCTCTTTCCGTAATTTGCTCCCGCACATGGTTACATAACTCCGCTCAGCATCCATGCTAACACAATCTCTTGGGTAACCTAAATGAATTGGTCCCACAATCTCTCCTTCTCATGCATGTACTGATCTTCCACTGGACTGAATTTACATACTCATGAAGGTCAAGATCTATGCGGTGAGAGTGGTAGGATGCAGCTGTGATTAAATCACACTATGCGTCTTCATAATGCGTCACACTCTTCTATATTTAGCTCGAGAGCTTGTGACACAGCAAAAAAAAAAAAAAAACTGATGGTGGCTATTTTTAGAAATTATCTCAGAGTTCCCCAAGAAACCTACGCAGACAACTTAAGAAAGTGACGCAGATGTGATGACAGCAGTCAGTCATTGGCTTTCTTTTTACAGCTGTCAGAATAACAAAAAGAGAGATTTTAGTGTATGGAAGTAATAAGTGTGACTGGCTGAAGAAGGAACTGGAAATGTTAATTTATGAGTAACGCTGTCATGCCTAGTGTTGGGGTAACGCATTACAAGTAATGTGAGTTATGTAATCAGATTACTTTTTATAGATTAGAATTGCAATAATCCATTCTAGTGAAGACAATGGACGTAATTGCTTTCTCAAAATCTGAACTAGACATAGCTAACAGACGTAGATTAAGAAAACCACAGATCTCACCACAGAACTAATTTGCCTGTTCAACTTTGTCACTATCCAGGACAAATCCCATATTTTTCACACTATTTAAAGGGATAGTTCCCTTTGAAATTAATTTTTGATATGTTTTAGCTTACCTCAAGGGCATCCAAGATGTAAATGTCTTTGTTTTCACAGTATTTTCAATTTTGACATTTTTCGGTCAAACCGTTGTTGTCTATCACTCATACACTGGAGGCTAAGGGGGTCCAGGTCAAAAAGCATGCACAGAGAAGTCAAAATTAAACATGATTTAATGACTTGTAAATGTAAGTACACATTGATGGCCTAAGACACGAAACAAGCGTTTTTGTGAGAAAACGAACAGTATTTATATCGTTTTTACGGTACCTCGTGTAATCACAATGACGTCCAAGTGATCTGAATCAGTTGTGCAATGTCCAACTGAACCGAACTGAAAATACTGTGGAAAACAAAGACATCTACATCTTGGATGCCCTTGAGGTAAGCTAAAACATATCAAAAATTAATTTCAAAGTGAACTATCCCTTTAATAAAACCATTCAACGAAGTTGCATTCAAGCACTGAAGCACATCCTGTTTTTTAGGGCCAAACACAATAACCTCGGCTTTATTTTCGTTAAGCTTCATGAAATTTGCAGCCATCCAGTCCTTAACATCGTGTAAGCATACTACAGTAGTAAAGTGTCAAGTGGAATTGAATTTAACTCTCTCACGTATCATCAGCATAACAGTGAAAAGACACTTTGTTTCTGAAAAATAACCCCCAATGGTAGAATATAGAGGCAAAAAGAACTGGAGCAAGAATTGACCCTTGTGGGACTCCCTATCCCTTTAAAGAGAACGTTTGTCATTGACTTTGTACATTCATGGAGCGCCACCATGTTC
Organism: Hybognathus amarus; assembly: GCA_030378365.1. Taxonomy (NCBI): domain Eukaryota; kingdom Metazoa; phylum Chordata; class Actinopteri; order Cypriniformes; family Leuciscidae; genus Hybognathus; species Hybognathus amarus. The sequence continues at coordinate 564,869 of JAQIUQ010007522.1, forward strand.
ACATGGGATTACGTGTTTGATTTTACATGCATGATGTACAATCTGAGTGTTTCCTGGTAGTTTTTACAAGTAGGACAATGAATATTCTGACATTTCTGAGTTATTCCATACCTTCACCAGAAGCTTTTATTGATGGCTTCCTGTAGACAGAGCATATCTAGCCTATAGCAGAATTGCTGACATTTTGCTAAATGGTCGTAATGGTCTGTCTGAGGTGCTAATGGTGGCCACAACTGGTTGGTGGTGATAATAGATTTTTGTAGCCCTGCAGAAGTGTTCAGGGACGTCTCATTTATAGATCATAAGATCATTATCTGAGCTGTCCTCCCTCAGAGCAACAGGACTCGCAGAGATGTGCTAATTTCAGAAAGTAAGAGGTGGTTGGAAGGAAGAGAGCCTTACACTGACCTAAATGTTGAAAGATTCTTTTGATGTTCGGCTTTTCAGATTGGTTTGTATAGAGTGCTCTGTTTCTGACTATGATTCATGTAGTGGTTCGTGTCAGTGAGGGCTGGGGGCATCCATTGTGTGTGTGTGTGTGTCATCAGTCTTTTCATCATGCACCACATTTCCCCCAAATACATGAAAGCAGTGGCACATAAAGCCAATTTCTTTTAATTTGCATTCCAGATACGTTTTTGTTCCCCAAAGGTCACTAGTTGTGCGGTTAGAAAGTAAACATTGAGAAAGAAAAGAGCTATCTGTTCGAGATCACCTGCAGGGGAGACCTGGGATAGTTCAAAGGACTGGATCTCAGAAACACTCATGGAGGCCAAATGTGTGGGCCAAGCCCTAATGGGATTGAAAAAAGCCTAAAAACTAAGCTTTTAATGGTCTTAACCACACATATTGGTCAGGAAACTAGCAAAATGTAAGAAAATTAAGCAAATGATCTAGGCTACTTAAAAAGCCATTGCTTTCTTAGAAAAACATAATGCTTCAGAGCGGGGTCTTCGAAAATCTGGTGAGAAACAGGGTTGAGGAGTAACGGAATACATGTATCGGCGTTATGTAATCAGAATACAAAAATTCACTAACTGTAATTTGTTACAGTTACATCACAAAACGTAGAAATCAGATTATAGTAATTTTTTTTATTGTAAAAAGGGGGATACTTTCTGGATTACAATGGTTTCATTTAAAACTAAGTAGCCTAAATCTAAATTTTGGCATAATAATGACTCACGACACGAGTCACGTGTGCCACCCGCTGGTGACTGCGTGAAATAATAGCTATCGACAACTCCTTAGACACCGATTGAATCACTGCTGCTAGAAATGATGCTGCTCACAGGTAAAAATGCTTTAATTTCTTGGATATTCCGCTGGTATTTTGTTTTTAAAGAGGAAAATTCCAACAACATGGTTTTACAGTGCAAACTGTGCCTTGTTGTTAGCTAGTAGGCTAGGCTGTAGCGTTTATTACTGCTTTAAAATTCAGTGGTTTGTATAAGCGCAGTTGTACGTTTCTAAGCGATGCTGGAATCTGTAGAAATTAAGAGAGTAACTTTTTTAGTACCTAAAATGTCCTTTCATAATCTCTTTCGTTCTAGTCAAGATGCTCACTGCTAACGTAAGGGAACTGCCAACGACCCAAGTTCAGTCAGGCAAATTAAGAAAGATCACGGCATTAGTCAACAGTTTATTTCCTATTTTAAAATAAACTAATATGTAGATTATATTTTAAATGTTGTGTTTAATTATTCCTGAGCTACATAATACATAATAATCTGTCAATCATACTGTAGCCACTAGATATCTCTATAGCCCTTTAAATAAATATTTCAGGGATGTGAAATTCAATAAGTAGGCTAAAAGTTTTTTAGTATTTATATAATATCTGTCGTTGAAGTAATCCAAAAGTAATCAGTTACATTACTTTCATATTCTGGTACTTGGATTACGTTACTAGAATACGTTTCAGTATTCAGAACATTGTATTTTTTACAGTCTATGACAGTGAAGCATTGAGGAAGATGTGTCATTGTGTGGGGAGCCTTTTTTAGCTGCTGGTATTGGTGAGATTCTTTCAATGTGAAAAAAACATTTTTTGATTTGAAGTGCAGGAGAATATTGCAGAATGGCTTGCTTCCCAAAAATGAAAAGTTGTCATAAAGTCAGGAATGGTCCGATGTTCTTTTCTAAATATTTTGCCATTTTTGGCTTGTCCCTTTTTGGTTTTGCTTTTTTGGCCAGGAGTATATTTGGATTTTCATCAAAAGCCCAATTACATAAATATATGTTTTTTTTTTATGTTAATTTCAGACACAAGTTCATTAGCTGCTGAGTAACAACCGAACAAAGTAAAACCACACTGACAAGAGTCAACTTTTTAATGACTAAGACTAAAAGGTTCTTTTAAATGTATGTCAGAACTGGGACATACGTTATAATTGCTTTATTTGAACACCATTCAAAGTTTGGGATCAGTAATACATTGATTATAATGAGAAATGGTTCTTAAGCAATTTATAATTTTTATGATGATTCTGAAAGATTATGTGACACTGAAGACTGGAGAAATTATGCTGAAAATTCACACAGGAATAAATTACATTTTAAAACATATTAAAATATAATTAAAATATAAATATATTGAAAACGTTTTTTTTTAAATTGTATTCATATTTTATAACATTTCATCAAATAAATGCAGCTTCTATAAGCATAAGAGACTTCTCAAAAAAAAAAACATGGGGAAAAAAAATCCAAGTTCCAACAGTTGTGTTCTGTTGTGAAGGTTTTGTTCAGGTGCATATTTTACCTTAATCTTCTTTGTAAAACGTTGTGTTAGATTGAGTTACATCTTACCTGGTGTTCAGTGTCTCCTGCACTCTTTTCAAACCTCCACTATAACCACATTACCTTTCGCCTCAAGTCATTTGGCAATTTCTTTCAAACTCTTGCATGAGCAAGTGAAATATAAAACTCACACCTGCACACAAAACTCCTGCAAGTGCTGTTTAAAATATTTAGCAATATGCCTGTGGAGGTTTTCTTTCTATCATTTGCTGTTGATAATGAGACAGTGTTGAAAGGTCACATTGACTGAACTGTGAAGGCCCCCGACATTACTGAGTGACCCCTATAATTCAGACAGTGACAGGTCAGAGCTGAGTAAAACATATCGAACAGATGTGTGAATCCATAAAGATGAAATCACATTTTTATTTGTTTACGTTGAGATCTCCTCTACCAAACGTTTTATGCTCTTATTTGAAGAATTAACTTAATTTCATTTAATTTTAAAGATGCATCTTAAAATTAAATAAATTATCAAATATCACTGTAAAAAATATTGTTGGTTTAACTTAAAAAATGAAGTAACCTGGCTGCCTTAAATTTTAAGTTCATTGACATGGAAAAATTTAGTTAATACAATAAAGGAGATTGATTTAATCATCAGAAACTCAAAATATGATGTAATCTGAACCACATAAATTATTTAAGTTGATTTGACAAAAAAGAAAAAATTTTTTACAGTGTATTATATATAATTCTAAATAGAAAATAGTAAATAGTAACAAAAAAACTTAATTGGGCATTTGTCATGTATTTGGCTTAGCAAGCTCCATTAATGAATTAAAAATAGTAATTATATATGACTGTGTGTCTATTTAAAGCGACAAAATCATATTTACACACTACTATTCTTTTAGGTAATAAGAATACAGATGTTCAATGTTTGCTCATGTTAGTTCAAGGTGGATTAATTAATAATAGATACAACTTCTAATCTTAAAAATGTTTTATTAAATGTTGTGATGAACATTAATTAGTAAATTCTGTGCAAATATTTTTCATGTTTACTACTGTAGTTAACTAATGTTATAAATGTGTGTGTGTTATATATATATATATATATATATATATATATATATATATATATATATATATATATATATATATATATATATATATATATTTCCACACAAAAAATACATGTGAAGTGGAATTGTGGGAATGTCATAGAAGAGAGAGAGAGAGAGAGAGAGAGAGAGAGGTTGCAGTGACATGTTGAGTCTGGGGAACAGGCCAACAAACAGAGGCTTATTCCTGGGTAATTGCCTGTCGTAAAAAAAGTGCATGTGGCTCACCTGACAGGTGTCCCTGGGGACTAGAGGAACACTGACTGTAATCAAATGGATAAATGCACACAGAATAATGGTCTTCTTTAAGCTGAGGAAAAACGATAAATTGGTAGAAACGGCAAATCAGGTCAAGTAAGATTCAGATACTCAGAATGAGCAAATTAATCAAAAGTAAATACATTAATAATATTTCAAAAGATTTCTATTGTAAAAAATGGAGAAAGGCATCTGTGGAGATTTACAGCGGATCCATCTTTAGTGATGCTGTATGTTTGGTTGGACTTGTCTCTATAGCTTTCTCACTTCACTGTGATGAAGAATAAATCAATCCTCTCTCTCTCTCTCCCTCCTGACTGAGAACACACATTTAGATAGTCAATAATTAATTTATATAGTCTGATAAAGGGGAAAGAAAAGTGCTAGAAATCTCCAGGCTGGTTAATTTGATGCAGGGATTGCAGCAATAGTTTCCCAGACATCCTGCTGAATTTTGATCTGATTGTTCGAATATAAAGAAGGTCTGTGTATGTGGCAAACCAACAAAGTTTTTCTTTTGAAATGGAAGGGGAAAAAAGTTCTCAGGAGGGAACGAGTATTGTGCAAGTTGCTTACGCTACGGGTAAAGTCATCTTTCATACCCCCCCCCCGAATAGTGACCTTATCCCGACCATAACCTGAAAATTGGCTGCATGTAAACCAAGCGTGCCGCACAAACCCTCAAAAGTGAGGGTTCAAAAATGTTGTCTTTGCGTGCTTGGCAACGCATGTATATAAATATAGCTACTGGAGACTGAAATAGACTCATAGAACCTGCTTTTGTTGAAATATATGTTCTTCCTTCACTGTTAAAAACCAAGAAGATGAGTTATAGATAATGTATTATTAAGCTGGTATGGAGTGAATCTTTTATGCCCTCTGAGGAAAAAAATGGCCCTTGGTTCATTTTCAAGTCTGGCTGAAAGCTCAAAAATCCTTCAATATGTTCTTCCGCTTTGTATCTCAATGTGCGAAACTGAAAATATATCATTCTTGATGGATCAGAAAGATAATCGGAATAATCTTTCTCTTCCTCCTACCCATAGACTCCTCGTCTTTCCCCTTCAGATACTTGGCCTTTTATTGCCATTATAGCAATAACAGTACTGACACTGGATCTGTCCCCTCTATAAAGAAGAGTTGACGTCATGTGTGGATTCAGGTCCTTATTCAACCTCTCAAGTCTATCCAGGAAAGTAGGAAGGCTTTGTGTCCAAAACCACTTACACGTTCACTTTTGCGTGTTTTTAACTTACTGTTCTAATCATCCAAGGACAGAGGTCATGGAGGTATTAACAGGCTCTTGATGAAGCGGTGTTGAACATGTTGTGCCGTACAGACATAAAAAAAGCACTCTATTGAAATGACTTCCTCCAACACGGTAAAATCCACGCTTTATTGTTGCATCAAGCATCAGCGAGTCTTCCACCAGTGTTTTGACAGAGACTCTTAATGAATGTGTCACTTATTATGTTAGCATTTGTCAGTGGATGAACCCAGTCCTTGAAATGCATCAAATCAGAATTTCATGAAATCTTTGTTTTGATGACCTTGGGGATAAAGCTACAATATACCTCAGTCAGGACTTATAGCACTTAATGTGCTGCACGTATATCTTTGAATTAAAGGGGTAGATTTACTGCTTTTTTTCTTTGCATGATTGTGTTTATGGGGTGCAATATAACATGTTATTCGTAGAGAAAAAGTCTTATTTTTCATAAACTTCACCTTTATTGAAAGCCGCTTTCTCCTTTGTCCTTTGAATGACTGGTTAATTTCCTGATTCTATGAAACCACTCCCTCAGAAACAGGCAATGTGCTCAGAACGCAATCAGGCATGCTGATAATTTCAAGATATATTACTGAAGAAGAGAACGAAAGGAGAAATCAATGAGGTCTGTCCTGTGTAATGTCCAATGTAGGAAATGTGCACTGAGCTGTAACAAACATCTGCCATTTTCGAAGCAAATCATGTCTTCATTACACTATCCGTCCCTGCCACCTACATTACCTATTTTTACTCAATCAGGAGACACAGAAAGGTCAGGAAATACTAAAATAGCCCCTTTTATTCTTCCAATCTCTCCCTATACCATCCTCCTTCCCACAATCCCCTGAGATACATCCTGCTGCTATGGCTGAGCATAGGGTAAGGAAGGCGTCAGGCCGCTGCCAGCGGGAGCTGAGAGAATTCAATAAAGTGAAATGACACGCGGGTGATGCATCCAAAAAAAGAGAACCTGAAGAAAAGAGGAAGTATCTTGTAGACAAAGAAAGAGTTAGCTTAGTGGCTTAGTGGCAATGAGCAGTATAAAAGACCCCGCTTCTGCCAAGGTCACTGTGAGATGTTGATTTAGTGATGAAAAGCTTTACATCTTTCTTAGAGTTCCCTACCTAGATAATGTTTTTAAGTCATACTCCAGATATGAAGAACCTTTCTAAACGTTTGGCAGAAACAAAATAGTGGGCCAAATTTACAGGCACCATCACAATATCCTTTTGGTGATCAATCCCAGAAACGATTAATCGCGTATTAATCACATCCAAAATAAAAGTTTGTGTTTACATAATATATGTGGGTGCACTGTGTATAATTATTTTATATATATAAATACACACACATGCTTGTATATATTTAAGAAATATTTTCATGTATGTACTGTATATAGATTTATATAATTTATATTATATATACTTATAAAACGGTTTAGTTCGAATCCTTGATTCTGATTGGTCAAGAGCTGTGCTTTATTCACGATAAAACACGGCTACGACCGCTTCACCCAACGGTTCTATTGATCGCTGCGCAACACTGCGGTTCTGTGTTGTTTTTATTTGAGCTTTCATGCATTTTACACACTGGAACGTTGTTGCTGTTCACACTCGGGGACTATTTTTTCCAGCGGAAGGTAAGCTTTAGTGATTTTACTTCAAGAAGTTGCACGTATATTGTTTTTTACTTTAATATTGTGTGGCAACCGTTTTATAAAAGCAATAAGATACTCTAGGCAAGTGCTGTATCGTGCAATAAGTAACAGCTGAAGGGGTTGCAGGCACTCCAACTTCGTATCGTGCCTAACAACGCCCTTCAGCTGTTACTTATTGCATGCAGACACAGCCTCTGTATCTTATTGCTTACATATAAATATTTATATATAGATAATATTTTTTTCTTAAATATACATGCATGTGTTTATACAAAATAATTATACACAGTGCACCCACATATATTACGTAAACACAAACTTTTACTTTTGATGTGATTAATCGCGAGTAAATTGGTTGACAGCCCTAATATATATATATATATATATATATATATATATATATATATATATAGCCTATATATTTAAATTTACATTTTGCTTCAGTTAGGATACTAACCTTGTTAAAAACATACATTTATAGATATGATATTCCTTAGAATACATTTAAATGCCAAATGTAATGCATGTTTGCTGCTGCCTTAGCTGAAAGAAACTTGCTCTGACGCATCTTAAAATATGTTAGTGTCATTATTTTTGTCTCAAAATGCATACCATAAATGTTTGTTTATTTGTTTATAGGTTTATGTTTATAAAAGCTAATATTCCTAATTTAACTAAGGCTTTTAATCTTAGCCCTGTCTGTGAAACCAGGCCATAAACTATAAACTTAAAATTGAATAATATACTCAAGTACTCTATGATTTTAGTATAGTGAACACATACAAATATATAAGCATACTTTTTTTAAAACAAACATACACACAACTTAATTTGGTTACACTTTATTTCGATAGACACTTTAGATGTTCTACTAATTATAAGTAACTTTTTTAACTACATGTCAAGTCACTCTCATTATTAGTAAATTATAGTAGACTTTATGGTTAGGTGTTAGGCTTTGGGTTAGGAGAATAAGTTTACTTGTAGTTGGCAGGAACCAGACAGTTTGGTCTCATTGACTTCCATAGTATTCCTACTATGGAAGTCAATGAGACCAGAAACTATCTGGTTCCGATATTCTTCTAAATATCATAAAATCAGCTGAATGCATTGGAAAACGGCAAAACTCATCTTTTTAACTCTGGGAGTTGTAAAATGAGCCTATATTTCCAAAAAAGTGGAGTATCCCTTGAACAGAAGAATGAATCTCGAGGCTTCCTTGTGCTAGTCAAGAACCAGCATCCAAAGCACAACATATGTTAGTGTTTTCAACAGGACTATCAGCATGTTCTGTCAGGTTCAGTCAGTCCAACACCTCTCTATGAGGTCTGCAGTGAGAGAGAGCCCAGGCTACCACACAGAGAGCCAGAAATCGATCAGCGAGAGGGTGAGGTGTGTGACAGACTGAGTGAAATGAGACATGAGACAGAGTGGTTGAGTCAATGAAGGTGGACTAGAGGGATATAAGAGGGTCTACAGAGAAAACAAAAGGTCTTGCAAACCCATTTGAACAGTTTTAAAATTTAAATTTTGTTTGTACAAAATCTTATAAACACATTAGATGTGTGCATAACTCTGCACAAATCTTGCAAATAGCAGGTGTTGCCACGGTATGTGCTTGGTGGTTGATTACTAATCCATTGTCAAAATAGTCGAACCCCAAAGATTCTGGACCCGTGTTTATCAAGCCTCTGAGAACTACTCACAAGAACACTGCTAAGAATTGACTTAAGAGTAAATAAAGCTCAAAAAGCTGATCAATCACTGAATAGATTTCCTTGTTTAAGAATATTCTCACATTGAATGGTGAAATTCCTAAGAGAGTTTATATACATCTGACAATAAATAATTTTTCAAGATAATACATGATACCCGCTATGTTAATCATGCAATTTATATACGAAAGTTAGTTTTTACATTCATATGATTTGTACTGTAAACCCTTTAGGATTAGGGTTGTGGGATACATGGATATTATACGTTTGAGTGGGATTATTGGTGAGGGCTATGTGGCTATTACATACCATAAAGTGCGTTTCACATTTTTGCATATAAATTGCACAATACATAAACAATACCATTTGATTAACTGCTCATCATCAAACATTAAAAAGACTTTTCTTCAGATACGTCTCTATCTCCTCAGTGACATCAACTCCTAACCTCTTGAGAGACGTCTCTAGCTGTGTTAAATAACTGGGAGAGTAAGAGTGATTCTTAGCTTAAAAAAATAGGAAAACTTGTTTTTTTAACTTAAAGCTACACTGTGTAACTCTTTTAGTTTATTCTTAGCTAAAAACACTTAGTTCTTTCAAAAATGTATGTGCTCATTAATGTATATTTACTTCGTTCAAGTAATAAAGTATTCTCGTGAGTATATAATATGCCATTGTAAATACATACGGGTAAGGGGTTCTAATGTTGGTCGCACATGTTGCCCCTCCATCTTGAAAGTACATTAGCCAAAGAGGGACATACCCGTTAATTCAAGCTTCGCCTTTCACGTTTTCGTTTGAGTTAACACTCATGGATGAGGTCGTAACTGGAAGCCATGTTAATCTTGGACTACATTGGCCACCGTAGGAAGTTAAAACGAAATCGGAATTGAGAGGAACAGAAACTAATATTCACTGGATGGTCATATACCTTTTCACCACTAGATGAGGGTAAAAATCACACAGTGTAGCTTTAAGTTTGAAAGTAAGAGTAAATTTCATGAATTCTCAGCACTTTAGAATAAAATATCACTTTGAGAAGTTTGATAAATACTGGCCCAGGTCATCATAATGCTCAAGTCATTTCTTTAATGCAAGTTTGTGAGATTCTTTCACCCATTTTATCTTCCAACCTGCAAAATCGTAAGGCTGATCATGAAGAATGCCATTCCTCAAAGGCATAAATGAATGTGGGATGAGTTACAAAACAAATGACCCCTAAACATTAGCTGTGATAATGATGTCCTTGACTAACACTGATATTTGTGCACCAGTTATATCAGTATTACATACAGCATTAAAACAACACACACACATACAATTACACACAAACCGACAAGTTCTAGGAGGCCAGGTGTGCACCTGCTGTGTGCACATCTGACATCTGGATGTGAGTGTTTTGATGTAAACCCAGTGGGATATGTGGAATGGCCCACAGGTGCTGGTCAGATGCACGTCAATAAAATGACAGTCAATGCAGCAAAAAACAGAAACACAAGAAAACAAGTGTATCAAAAGTGTAGTCAAGCCTGACTGCAGAGATTGCACTGACAGACAGCAAATGTACACAGAGAAACCTAGCAAGAATACATAACAAAAACATTTGAGGGCAGTATCAGAAGCATCATATACCCATGCCAGATTTCTTTTTTGAATGAAATTTTATTACACCTAGCAATTTTGAATAAAAAAAATAAATAAAAAAAAATTACAAATTAATTTAGCTTGATTAAAAAAAAATAATAATAATAATATATATATATATATATATATATATATATATATATATATATATATATATATATATATTTTTTTTTAAACATAATAAATGATTTGATATGATATTATATTTGTCACAGAGCGTGCTGCTATGCCCCTCTCTGTTCTCTAACTCGCTCCCGTTCTCCGGAGTTCTACAACTAATTCCCATCATCCCCTTCTGCTCTCATTCAGTTCCATCCCTGCCTGGTTTCACTCATCTCGATTATTACCATCACCTGCTAACCATTACCTACCCATTATCTGGACTGCTCCCTCCATTGTTCCCTTGCGTAGCCTTGTTTTGCCATGCAGACGTTCATACGTTCCCTGGAGTCTCTCTGTGCTCTGAGTTTCATTACCTGTGTTAATGAATTACTGAGGATGGATTCTGACTGCTTCTGCCTCTTCATCATTATATTATATCATAATATAATATCAGTGTGTGTATGCATATATACACAACAGGAAAGATGAGAACAACATGACAAAGATGAAAACTCAAGGTTGTAGAAAAGACAGAAAGAGGGAAGGTAGGCGCTGTTCTTTCACTCTTACGATCATATATCACCCTGACCCATTTTGCTGGGATAGCAGATGAGATGTATTCAGATGAACACAATGAGAAATGTGTGACCATCTAAAATCAGCACAAAGAATATATCACAACTCTCATCTCACCGTCTACTGAAGACAAAGAACCAAAACGAAATAAAGGATCTGCAAAAGTAAATTAAAGGGGTTTTTCACCCACAAATTAACATCATTACCCGCTTTCTTGCATGGAATTCAAGACGACTACAAAAAAATCAGTTTTTATATAAGATATGTCTGTTATAGCCATGAATTCATTAATTCTGTCATAAGTTTTATTCAGTGCTTTTTACTGACCCACTTCTATTGATCTAGAGTGGATCTGTCAAGCAGTGAACACAAGAACATCACTCACTCACTGAATGTGCTTCATAATAGCATTCATAGTGGTACAATGTTCAAGGTTAAAGGATGTTTAAAAGCACCAGAAATTCTCAGATATTTGTGGACTGCTATTATTGTGAAATATGCATATTTATTATGTGCTTGTTATTTGTGTGTGCATATAACCGAATCTCTTTCAAGTGTGTGTGTGTTTGTTAGTCGAGAGGCCAAGGCTTCTGAGACTCATGACACCTCATTATTCTTCTGCCCAGCCGCCATGTTCCATTGGTAACCATAGCGATGTAGATAACAGACAGCTTATCTGCGCTGTAGAACATTACAAGAACAACACCGTGCACATCTTCACAGCGACAACTGTGATTTGTTAACATAACGTTGATATAATAATGCATCATACTACATTTTTTGTATTTCTTTTTTTTCTTGTTGTGCGAAGATTTACCCTTTGCACACAATTTTGCTTTCTTATTTTGTGTTCTAGACTGCAGTGCAGTGAGCAGCAAAGTGTGCATTCACAGTATGCGCACATCCTTTAATAATTCAATTGGTCAGTGCACTCCCATTTTCCCTAAGTCTTTTCTATTCGCCATGCATTAGATCCCTGCAGCTGCGTGAAAGCGTTATATCGCTGGTCTTGTTTAAGATAAATGGGCTGATCTAAAGATGAGGAGGAGGATTAATGGAACATGCATCACCTACTTGACACATGCTTTAATTAGCCATTCTGTACCTTACCTGGTCTGGTTCAGAACCACAGAGACGTGCTGCAACCACAGTCCCAGGTGAACCAAACCATCAATTACCAGCGCAGATTAAAAACACATCATTGCCTTGGTCTCCGCTGAGATTCATTTTGAGATTCCACAGAGAAATATGAAGCAATCTCACTGGAGTGAGCTTCATGTTTGCTAAACTGGCCCCATGCATCATTGCTGTTTTTTCTCTGACAATTTGATTCTTTTTTTCTTCTTTTGTTCTTCTTCTGTTCCAGAGATGATTGCATGCTAAATGGACCCCACATTTATAGCGCATGATTTTGCACAATATTTAAGGCTGACTGCTCTCTGTGTGATGATTTTGCATCCTAACACATACTATTTGACAAATACACACTGAATAATTGTATTATTCATTGTTTTAACTCAATTTAAAATTAATCTCAATGAACACTGTAAAAAAATATTGTTGGTTTAACTTAAAAAATAAGTAACATGGTTGCCTTAATTTTAAGTTCATTGAAATGGAAAAATTGAGATTAATACAATGGAGATTAATTTAATCACTAGAAACTTAAAATATTATGTTATCTGAACTACATAAATTATCTAAGTTGATTTGACAAAAGAAAAAATGTTGTGATTACAAATCATGAAAATATTTTTGTTACAGCAACCAGACAACTTATTTTTTTAAGTTAAACCAACAATCATTTTTACAGCAATCACCTGTAAAACATTGTTACACAAAAAAATATTACTTAATCAGAAAAATAAATACCAAATATCAACTACACAATGGGTATATCTCTATTAGAGACCATAATTAAATACATTCATCAACAATCAGTTATACGAATTTAATACAATCATCAGTAAAATTCTGTTAGTATTTACTCACCCTCATGTTGTTCCAACCCCGTAAGACTTTCGTTCATTCTTTGGAACAGAAATTAAGATACATTTATACATTTCTGATTAAATCTGAGGGCTGGATCACTCATTAATAGGCTACTGAGTAATTGCATCTGCCACTCCAGAAAAGTTATTAAAGACATTGTTAAAATAGTCCAAGTGGCAACAGTGGCTAAACCTTAAGTTTATCAAGTTTAGCTGATGAAAATACTTTTTTTTTGTGCAGTTTCGTTTTAGTTTGCTTCTCTGAGTTTTTTTTTCATTCCTCATGTTTCACAGGATTCGTGTATTCGTATTTTGTTAAAATGTCAAAATGTATTTATTTACAAATACTTCACTTTGCAATCGTTCTCATCCCAAGGCGTCATACTGATGCTTTTGCCAATGCGTATACATCTAATGCATGGCACCCTTTAGCGTCAATATGAGATGCATATATATATATATATATATATATATATATATATATATATATATATATATATATATATATATATATATATATACACATGGGCCAGACGGCACCTCCTAGTGGTCGAACCCTAACCCTACCCCAGACCTAAACCTTCCCATAACCGAAGCGTTATATTGACGCTAAAGGGTGCCATGTGCATTGGATGTATACGCATTGTCAAAAGCGTCACTATATGGTGCCCTAGGATGAGAATGCGTTGGATGGACATAGTATTGTGCAACAAAACTATTATTTACCACAGTGCAGAAATACCACACACACATAGCCTCCTTTGTATCTGAATGCACTTTTCTTCTGGTTCTTTCTTTGTCATCATGTGGTCAGCAAATATCACTGATTTATTTATTTACACTCCCCTTCTTATTGCACTTTCTCGCTTTTGCCTTGTATCATAACAGTTTTTTAAGCCTCATCTCTACCTCTCTCACCTTTTCTGTCTTTCTCCCATCGTCCTCTCTTATGTCGTTGATTAGTGGACAGTTAAGTACAAAAGACCGAGAGACAGAATTATGCACGTATGAGAGGGAATCATTAGTGTATGAAGAGGGCTGAATCACCGCCTTAATGCTCTCCGGCCTCTGATTTGCGTTAGATAACACCATTAACCACAGCAGCATTAGAGGGATTGTGGGATACTGTCCTCACACAGCCACGCACACAAACACTCCACTACAGCAAAATGACTTTCTAGTACAAAGTGAAGAAATCAGTTTCCATTTACCTTAACAAGCAATCCATCACTCTCATGCCTCATTTTGTTGACCCAACTCTCTGTTGACATATAAGTGATTTGTTAGGGGTCTGCAATGGTGTCGTGGTATTGATTGGATTGAAATTATGATGGGCCTTTTTTAAGGAAGAATGGTGGGGATGGGGGGGTTGTAAGAAAAATGATGTCACTAGTTTTTAAAGGTGGGCATGAAACGAAAGCTGTGATATTCCTTTCTTTCCTATTACTTTAAATATCCCAATGAAACAGCTTCTTGAACAAGAAGAAATGTTGGGTGAGACTTGATTTTGATTTTTGATTTCGGACTTGGTGACTCACGGAGTTAAGGCCCCGTCCACACTACTGCGTTTTCTGCCTCGCCTAGCTCTGCTCTGTGCAACAATGCGTTTTACATATAGGAAAAAAAGGGATTTTCCTGCAACACGAGAGTACTCTCATAAGAGAACAAGATATATTAAATTGGAATATGCTCATCTCAAGATGTGGGTATTTGTATAATATAGAATAGTTCTCTAATCATAATGCATCACATCAACGTCTAAGTGGGTGGCTGTTGGGAATGCTGTGACAACAAGAATACATAAAAAAACATTGACCACATATACTGCGATCATGTCATATTAGCGTAAAAGAACACATGGACTGCAGGCCAGAAGGACACACTCCAGTGATGTCATGCGTTTAGGCGTGACTGGGAACCCTTCTGTTGTCCATTATTCACTGACAGCTGTCAGGGGTGGGACTCTGATAGTGGGCAGCAGATGAGGGGTATGTGTGTCAACCATAGGGGTTGAAGATTAACCCTGTCTGTATCCACCTGGCAGAAAATTATGGAAAAAGTCCTCAAGACTTCAACTGGTGCCAAAGCACTTTGACACAAACATACTAAAATGTCCCCAATGGTCACTAGATCTAAACCCAATATCATCTTTGCAATTAGCATCTTCGGGATGTGGTGGAACGGGAGCTTCGTGCATGGATGTGCATCCCACAAATCTCCATCAACTGCAAGATGCTATCCTATCAATATGGACCAACATTTGCTAAAGAATGCTTTCAGCACCTTGTTGAATCAATGCCACGTAGAATTAAGGCAATTCTGAAGGCGAAAGAGGGTCAAACACAGTATTATAATGGTGTTCCTAATCCTTTAGGTGAGTGTATATCTCTTTAAGTAACACATTTTCTGCTACTGTTACACTCTAATGCAGCATCATTTCACACTGTGTGCCTCCAGAGTAGGGTTTCATGATGTCCCAAGGTTAAAAGCTCTGCGAAACTCCTTTCAAATTTAGAAATCTGTCAAATGTGGGGTTAACAACGAATTTAAAAGATGACAACCCAGGGTTAAGTTCAGCGAGAAAAGGCAGATAGATAATCACACAAAGTGACACAGACCCCTGTTTCTAAAGGGATTTATGCAATGCATTACTGTTTTTATTTCTGAACATGAAGACAGAAAACATGATCTTACAAACATTCACATTCAGGTTGAGGTGATCTCATGAATAATCCTGTAAAATAATTTAAATAAAGGAGGCAGTCACTTAAAAATGCAGTTGTTTGCAATGCTTTCTTCCATGTTTGATTTTCAGCCAAGTCAATCTTTAACATTAGGACTTTTATTTTATTTGATTTGAACCACTGTTCACTTCCTCCCTACAGAAAAAGGCAAAACTCCAACAAGAAAATAAGACATTTATAAGAGACATTTGGACACATCTGATTTATTATTTACTATTTGCATCAGCACAAAAAGTGACTGAAATCTTCACAGCTATAAAAAAAACATGTACTGACTGGTTACCAGCTGTTCTTTAATGCATGAAGCGATCAATCTTTTTGTTCAAATGTACTTTAGGTGTGATTGGTTAAGAAAAGCACTACAGAATGACTATAAATGTATACTAAGGGTCCTTGTTCTGAAATTGTAGGACTGAAAATGTAAATGGAGGGTCATTATTCTCTTATAGGGTTAGAGTTTGAGCGCAGAGTGCTGGGATATCGGTGAAGCACAAAGCCTTGAAAATGCTTTCAAGAAAAGTACTTAAGCTTATTTTCACTGTTACCACCACTTAGGGAACTGTGTCTGTGGACAGAGTGTTTCAATGTGTGTTGAGGAGGAGGGGGTCATTCGTCTTTTCATCAACTTGCCTCTCACCCATTGAGTTACAATGTAGGTGTATAGAGACATGCTTGTCAGCAGACCCCTAGAAGATGTCCATGCTGTCTGAGTTGTGCGTCAGCTCTGTGAGAATCCATTCATTTGAGAATTTATTTTGAACGTTTGTCTAAAGGGAGATGAGTGTTTTTGACAGATGATGAAATGTGATCAAGATTTTTATTTGATTTTTTATTAACACAGTGACAGGGGGCCCTTACAAGTTTTTCTTAGGGCCCCCAGAGGTTAAGGACTGGCACTGGCTCAATATAAGGTAACAATTTTTCTAGTTATTGCATCATAAAACAAGCAGAAGCATTTTTTGTTTGACTTTTTCTCAAGGGTAAAGAGCACTTCAAAGCAAAAGTGGCTCCTTACAATGGCTCTAGGCTTTGACGAAGAGCTCTCAGGAGGACAGTCCACTTTGGCTACTGTTACTGATTGCGCAACAATCAATAAAGTCCATTTTCTATTTCCCTGCAAAAACAAACAAAAAAACGTAGTGAGCATTATAAATTAATTTCATAACCCCGAAACATGCACTTTAAATACTAATGAGGCCACAAAGCAAAGAGAATGGTTTTCAATAGTATTGTTTATCTTCCAGAGGGCCGTTTTTTTTCTCAAGTGCTACTCTAGCCACCACTGACTGCACACTTGGTGTCCCTGTTTCCATAGTAACTGTGCTAATACAGGGCAAAAAATAAATAATAAATAATCAAGCTAATGTGGTTTATGAGAACACGTCCCCGCATGGTATTTCTTGACATAAGGTGCTTCTAAGAAAAAAACAGTTTAGCTTTCCATAAAAAGGAGCTGCAGTTGTTTTCTTGAATATTAGCTTTCTGGCGAAAAGGCAAGAGCGTGAAGATATTATTCAAAATATTTAAAAATTATAATCATTATTATTGAAATATTTATTCTGCTGCAGTCTCTTCGTCATCTGGGTCTGATCAGAGACTATTTATATATTCCGATTCAAACGTGTACGGCTGAATGACATTCAAAACCACAGGTCTTTCACTCTCTCAGCTCTTCTGCTTACCGACTGCAAGTGACGCCCTCATCCAAAGACAGGGCGGGGATACGCAGCTCATTTGCATTTATGGTTGTATTCCCCAAAACAGCTCATTTTAAAACAGGCCCCAAAAATGACATTTTTAAATGGTTATAATAAATTAACTATGGGGTATTTTCGAGCTGAAAACTTCACAAATACATTCTGGGGACACCCGAGACCAATATTACATTTAGTAAAAATGGGCATAATAGGTGCCCTTTAAACAGAGCGCCATCTTGGATTTTTAGTGAGAATTAAAGCGAGGCTGTGAGGGATAGACATGCATCTCTTCAATGGGCTGCACTGTTATTTAATGTGTTTTCGGATTGTTCTGCTCATGAAACACTGGAAAAAATATCTTTCCAAGAAATTTCAGTTGACAAAAAACTCCCAATCTGTAAGCTGTGGAAAATTGTAAGTAATCTAGGAGCTTTATTCAGCTTTTTACAGAGGATGCCATTGGAAACACGGTAAGTCTCATCCCTCACAGCCTCACTTTTATACCTGTCATGGCGCTGCTCTGAATAAGGTCTATTCAGTTGACGTCGACTAGCCTACATCAAACATGAACGACTGAAAGTGAACAAGACGGCATTAGAGAAGCACATGCCAACATGTGCCAACAATACTAAACAAAGACAAAACAAACAAGACAGGGCAGGACTGTGACATTATCCAGCAATTTTACGGACATTTCCCTTAATCCTAAAACCCAAAACAATGAAGTGCAAAATTCAAAATACAGGTAAAACACCCCTAAAAATGAATAAAAATATGCATATTTCCGTTAATTTAATACGTGCGTTCTGCCCTATTTTTACAGATTGTTTTTAGAGTTTGGTTATGGATCATAAACGTTTGTGAAGTCGATTTATAAGATAATTGTCACTTGTGCATCATCCTGGTAAATCTCACCTCAATCTCACACATTCAGTGCCGGAGTGAGAGAGAGACAACGTGAGGCTTTATGGTCCAGTGGTCTTTGGGGTACAACCATCTGTCTGTGTGTGACTTCAGTCCAGCAGCAGATGATCATATAGACAGTTCTCACAGGACGTCTCACCCTTTGACCTTGCTGCTGTCCTGCAGAACCCCACCAAAGCCAAACACCGTCTGGATGACCACCAATGAACAACTGACTGTCGTCCATTGACTCACACGCCATATCGGCTTGTTTGTTTTAGAGAAAATGTGTGAGAGAGACAGAGAGAGCATGTTGCGATAACAACAGACGTGCTCTTTGAGGAAAACAAAGATCCTTTATTAACAGCAGGCGGCAGACAACGGTAGAGGCGAATCAAAGCCTTTGATTTGCTCTACAAGCCTAATTTGCTTGTGTGGTCACAGATTACAGCTAAACACATCAGAGAAAACCCTGAAGAAGTGGAAGAGAACGAGACAGACGGAGAGATTGTGAATGATATTCAAAGTCTATTTAGAAAGATTTTCTGACAGAGTAAACCTTCTTTAGTAGGGGTAAATCAAAAGAGCAGCAAGGCAAAATAAATAAATAAAGTAAAAAAAATAAAAAAATAAAAATAAAAGGCCTTTTAGTATAATTGTAAAAACATTTCTCTTCAGGTTTTGGTACAGGTAAGAATAACATTATTATTAATCAAATTTCAGGACACACTGGACTTATGTATAATTAAAAAATCTGGGTAATATGTGAGTATCAAATATGATACATTAGGCTTTTGAGGAACTTTTATATATTTTAGATGTCTTATATGTGTATATATAAACAACTCTCAATCAGCATTGTATCGCATTGTATGCTTCGCCTCTTACCATAAAAACTACAGAGCTTTGATTAAATTAAATTGTCAAATGATTAACAGCGATTAATCACATCCAAAATAAAAGTTTGTGTTTACACAATATATGTGGGTGCACTGTGATAATTATTTTTGTATATATATATATATATATATATATATATATATATATATATATATATAAACACAAATGCATGTATGTTTAAGAAATTTTTTTTATTTACATATAAAATATTTATATATAATATAAATTATATCTAAATCTATATACAGTATATACATGAAAATATTTCTTATATATACAAGCATGTGTGTGTATTTATATATATATACAAGCATAAGTGTGTATTTTTATCCATAAAATAATTATACATTGTGCACCCACATATTATGTAAACACAAACTTTTATTTTGGATGCGATTAATCGTGATTAATCGTTTGACAGCCCTATATTAAATATCATCTTATTAAGACATTTTATTGGAAGATGTAGAGTGGCAAATTTACTAATTTTACATCTCAATTTGCATTATAAAATGAACTCACATAAACATAACAAGCAAATAATTCTCCTTAAAAATATCACACTAATCGGTTGTATTAGATGTATTTTTGGTCAAAGACCTCACGTAAAATTAGTAGAAAATAAAATTGCACATAATATTCAGACCTCTTGAGGTGACGATCATCATTCGCTCGAGGCTAAGAATCATTTCACAGTTTTTTTTTATATATTTAGTTAGTGTTTCAATCCCTATTTTGCACCGTTTATAGAAAGTGCCTCTGGCTGTCGAAGACAGGAATAAAGTCTGCAGTGTGGGATAATAAACGTTCTGTTATCTTCTGTTTGATTTTGTTCACCCAGTGTTTGTAGTGAAATTAAAATTGCCCCAAAATCCATCTGTCCTATGTCAATGCCTTATGTAAGACACAGTCATACCTCTGTTTCGTAATTTTTCAAATATTATTATGTGACGCATTGAAGATCAAAGCTTGTCAAAGCAGCCTTGACTATCATAATACCATGATGCTATATAATGTGACCTCTCAAGAATTATGTAATGCATGTTTAGCTCTATTACTCTTGACAATATCCATTAGATAGTAGAAATAGGCACATTTAGAGTTATTATGGTGCATTTACTCCATATTACTCTACTTATATTTCTCTTCAGAGAGCCTATTATGTATGTTACTTGATCAGAAAGGGTAACTGTGGCAACACCACGTACCTGTATTTTTTGGACCAGGTTTTCCATGTTTTTTCAAGGACGCCTTCACTTTTCAGTGTCCTTGTGCCTATAAACACACATACTGGCTACCAAGAAACACTCCTGTGGCCCCTTTCCATGAAATGTTGATGCTTCTCTCTCAATAGTGGCTGTATTATTATCCAAGAAGGTCTGGAGCGCATATCTATTTGGCTTTAGGCATCATGGGTACATTAATATTTCCACAATTACAGTACAGTATAATACCTCGGCCCATCCCTCCTCTAATAATTGTTTCAAAAGACATTATTAGAGTAATGGGTGGCTTTTTGAAACAACATGCTCTCAAACTGAACGTACAGAAGGCTTAGACCCTTTTCTGACATAAATGTACCCTTGTGTTTCTTGGGTTGCAGAAGCTTGAGAGTGTGCTAAGGGAGCATATGAACTCCCTGAAAGGGCCCAGATTACCTGAGCCACGTCAAGCTGAGTTGATCACATTGGTCTCAAGAGATTTACTGGAGGTCGGTCCCACAAGGTTCTTGTGTTTTTATGTACACCATGAGCTCAGTGTGATGGTACGGTGTTGAAAGGAAATTAAATGAAAGGTTTGTGTCATAGTGTTCAAGAACACACAGACATAAAGATGATTTATGGCAAAAATTACATGGTATGAATTGATTTAAAAAAAATTGGATTGACATAAGCATATAAAGTGCACTTAAATGTAATACAGCATGCACACACACACACACAATGCTTAACCCATGTTCTAAGGAAGACAAACAGGATTACAAAAGTAAAGAAGAAAAATAGGTCGTAATTACATTGAATGGCACATTTTTCACTCTCTAAATCATAGTGTTTTAAATTGCTTGTGATTCCTTTGAGGGAACATGTGTCCTCAGAAACAGGTGGACATGACCTTATGTGCACTGAAAAGGTCTTTCAGGTGTGGTTATTTTTGACAGTCTGATTGTATCAAACCCTTTAGGACCCAATACCACTTTTGAGCTCAAACCCATCTAATTAAACCTGTACTGTGGAAACAGGCTGATCTAGGTTCAGGATTTCTCAATCCAATTAAAGGTGTCTGTCCTGTCCTTAACCACAGAGGAATGGTGGTTGACCCAAAAGAAAACACTATAAAAAGCAACAGTTAGAGCAGTCATGACATGTCAACTTCTGACTTAATGATGTGAGTTTGGGGTGAGACTTGGGATATGTCCAAGCAATAGAAGACGGAAGGGGACAGTCATTACTTAGGCTATTCCAATTGGTGCCACTAGGGGTAAACAATTTACAATAATTTTTTTTTATTAATGAATCATTGGAATAGAGTGCTGAAGTGATGACGTCACTTTGTAGAACAAATTGGAAGCTAGCGGCGCATGGGTTCTGAAATTCGCATCTGAAATTTTCGCACATAAAAAAAGTTCAACCTTACGCTATGTCAATCACGCTTGCACACCGTCTCACGAAACTTTCGTCCGTCATAAAATTAATCGGATCGAGGTTCGATTTTCTGCATTTTTCGCATCCACAGCCAACATTTTGAGAGTTTTTTTTTTACAATTCAGGGCCGAGAGGAGCTCGTTCAGCACATCATTCCACATGCGCAGTCCTTTCAGTTTCGGTTTTCAAATTTAATCAAGTGTTTATATGTTCTAAACCTCCTCGAAATTTCAGATCGATTAAGGTGTGATTGAGCAGCCTATTCGATAACCAATGTATTATTTGGGTACAATATATAACCTGTAACCTATACAGCTGTTCTTTGTGTGTGCCTGTGTGTGTGTCCACATTAGACATACTGCCAGTCTCTGTTCAGGATCAATTGGTTCACCAATTGGAAATTGGTGGTCTTCTTTTTAATATGTGAATCAGAATCGCTAGCAAAGCATCAAACTGTTCCAATGACATTCTGAATTAAATTTCGAGATAAAATCTCGGGATAAATTTGTAATAATCTTTACAAGTTAATCTTGTAAGCCTATATACATTTTTTAAAAACACAAGCAGACACAATAAAGTTTAAAAAAACACAAGCTGGTTATAACTCTGTGTTCTATGTCATAGATAAAAACGTGAAAATATTTAGATGCTTTGTTCACCACAGACCTTTTTTTAGGCGATTTAGCAAAAACCCATTCAAAAATCCCATAGACTTTAGAGCGAGGAAACCGGGAAGTGCTGAAATGTTAACTCACTACTCACACGTTTTGTAACTTCGACACTAGTATATGAGCTAATACGAATTATACATACTAGAATAGTGTGTATTGACAATGTTGAAAAATGTTTGTTAAAAAGTAACTAATTACAGAGCCACATTTTTTAAAAATAATTAAAATAAGTTAGAAAAAAGAATGACTTCTCACGACATATTTATTTGTTTTATCATCATTTTAAGGTAAAAAACTTACTTAGTGTTACTTTAATCGCCTTGTTTTGATAACCGACTGATGTGTCTCAAAGATAATGATCAATTATTGCAAAATAAGTCTTCATGTATTTATGAACATTGAGCGGGTAATATTGATATTTGTTTTGTAAATTATGCAAACATTTTTTTGTCCAGTAAACATTAGAAATTGCATTTTGAAGCGTTCTTTGACATGCATCAGGGGTTTTATTAGCTATATTTTTCTTTGGATGAAAATTATTCAGACTCTCAGCTGCATTTATAAATGATAACAATTAGCCTCATTGTTTGGTGAGCTGCTTAATTGTTGCTTAATTAACCCTTGGTGACAGAGGCGTGTGTAGAATCAAAAGCACTGGCCCAGGGCAGCAGGAGCTTTGTGGGCCAGCAAACCAGCTGCTGTCTCTGAATGCTTGCCAACAGATCCCAGAGTCAGTTCACATGTTCATGTAAAAAATAAAATAATAATAAATAAATAAATCTGTACAGTCAGGTGGTTTAATTGTACATGTATTATATAATATGGCTTAAGCATGTGCAGGCATGTTTGTCCTCTGGGAGCCAGTTCAGCAGGTCCTGTGTGTATCTAAAGACAGTTCACTTTGTGTATATCCAGTCTCGACTAGTCAAACCACGAACGACGTGCAGAGTGATCTGAACCAGAGCCCGTCTGACGGAGAGCCTTGGCACTTCCTATTAGCCCCATTGTGTATCATCTTGGTTGCAGTTCCATTAGAATTCCACTAGAGGTGATCACAGGTGAGTGCAGAATGAATGGGATTCTATGGGGCTAAACGGCTAAATGTGTCTCTTTTACCTGCTTGTCGTTAAATCAACATAGATTTTATTGTTGATTCCGCAAGTTCAATATAGTTTATAGGCCAAAAGTCGAATGAATGAGTACTTATGTCCTTTCAATGTTTTACAGGTTAGGTCATTGTTGGCCGGAACACGCTAGCATTCTGCTATTGTGTGACGTCATCACATTTTTGAATGGATTTTTAGAACAGATAAGTGAACTTAAAAATGCAATTTTCAGCTGAGTGTATTATCTTAGCTCGCCCTTTAGAATGCAACTTTCAAATTACTTGACAAAAAATTACATCCTGAGAAAAGTGGATTTCTGGGGTGAAACCCCATTGACTCCCATTCATTCTGCACTCAACCGCGAGCACCCCGCATGGACAGAGACGTGTTACTGCAGCCAGTCCAGAAACCGGAAGTAACCAGCCAGTGCCAATTCTCTTCAATTAGACATTCTCTGTCTGAACTGAAGTTCAGCGAACATCTGAACTGTATGAACGGCGTTCGGGATCGACTTATCGAGACTATTTTCTAAGATGTTTCCTGTCTGTGTACACGAAGTGAACTGCCTTTATAAAGTATCTTCTTATTAAACAGTCCGTACACTTACAAGTTCTCAATGCTTCGTTTTGCATGCAGGGACCGTCATTATGTTACTGTGTTAGTGTGGGGCTATTTTGAGCCTTGTTAGTGGTATAAACTACCGATTTCTTTTTACTTAGTAAATGCCCACAGTACTAGCATTATACGCTAAACAGTTTTTAGAGATAAAACTCTTTACATTCAATTATCATGAAAACAAATCTCAGAGAACGGTCGACTAGGTACTGATGTTTTATTAGACCAAAGGTTCATTTTGCACCAGAGTTCTCCTTAAAGGACTATATTATTTTTACTTTTTCAAAGCAAACGACAAAGTCATTAACACTGTGTACAAGGGACGTGCACATTTTGTCTGTTGTCTCAGAGAGAGAGAGAGGGAGAAAGGGGGGATGAAATAGAAATTCACAAGCTGAATGTTTGCATGAGTGAATGTGAGATCTCCACACACCATGTCAAACTCTATCACATCAGTCGGGTTCCTCTGCCAGTGCAGAGCTAATTTGATATGAGCAATATTTACCAAGCACACTGCTCCAGTCCTCTATCTGCTCCCTGCCCGGCTGGGTGCCCATCTGCAGATAGGGTAAGAGGATAAATACACCCTGGATGCACTCCAGTCACACACTGTACTTGACTAAGAGACAGATTTGGGACCCTGGCTGTAATGTCAGTGTATAAAACTGAGAACTGTATAATGGTATCTATCTTTGTTGTTTGGTTTGCCTGTTTATTTACATTTACACTTGTGTGCTGTAGTTTCCATGTGATACAAATAAATGAAAATCTTATGATGTCCTACACTAAATCTTCAGAGAATAAGTATTAGCCTTGTGTTGGAGTGTATAAAAAATACACACAACATATAGCTTGTGGATATTTAGTTTACTTACTAAAAAGTGTCTCAGAGATCAGGCTCTGGAATAACCTGAGAGCCCAACTCAAGCAGTGCTCATTCATTTATCAGTTCAAAGCCAAGTATAAACAAGACATACTGTCTAAGTACAGAAAGGAAGAATATTCTTAAATATGGAAAGGGTATTACTTGTCGCTTTTTCTTTTCTTGGAATTATCAGAATGGTTGTGAGTTAATTTTGTTGATTGTATGGGTATTGGAAAAGTCCAATACAAATATGTATCAATTGTTTTCTGGATTGTAGTAATGTATCTACTGCTTAAATGTATAAAAAGGGGTAGGCGTTAATAAGCTTAAGCTTCTGCCTACTCCTTTTAAGCATCATATTCACGTTTTTATTTATTTTCTTACATATTCATTGCACATGTATATTTCTTTTCATAGTAGTTTGGCCTACGTATGCTGTCCTAGGTTACTGGATTTAACCTGGTGAATTTTTAGATGCTCAAAAAAAAAAAAAAAATGGAAAAATAATTTTTGTAAGCCTTAACAATAGGAACACAAAGAGTGATTGGTAGGGTTAGGGTTGCATTGTCAAAAAATTTCCTCACAAAGATATATAAGAATGTGTGTGTGTTTCATTGTAAGAAATGAATTAGTGTCCCGTCACCTCTTTCTCTCTCAGTTTTGCCTCAAAATCTCTTCTGTGAGTCTTTACCATCTTTGACGTGTTTTTATAATGGGTTGTCAAGGTGAAAGCACCAAATCCTGTTTCATTTGCTCTTGTTTGCTTGCGCAATTTTAAAGAGGAAACCGTACATCTTATTTGTTTGCATTCAATTACTGCGGCCTGTCACAAGCACATCAGTTTAATAGTCCCTGAGCAAACAAACAGATGAGTTAAATTTATAGACTCGCATGGAAAAAAGAGAAGGCGATTATCTGAGTGCATTGCCGAATGTAATAAGGACTTGATGACTGTGTATACTTGCACAGACAAATCATTAGTGCCTATATCTTTTGTAAATATCCCTCAGTGAAGAACAGGTAAGTCCATTCTTTGCGTTTATAAAATCTCAGCCTCCATTCATCACGGATTATTATAAAGTGAATAAAGCCCAAACAGCATTAAATCTCTGTGGGTGCAGGATTGGGGAAAACAACACTTTTTGCAGGCAGTGGGTGTTGCTACGACAACCATTACTTGTGACTGTTTTCCTTTTCTTTCAACTCTTGTTCTTTCCCTTTCACTCACCCCATCTTTTCCCTTTTCTACCGGCTTCTCTTTCTAACTGAATCTTTCTCTGTTCTGGTCCATTGAGTCATGTGACTTTTCACGTTCTCCATGTTCTCCATCGAGGCATGGAGCCTTGTGATTGGCTGGTACCGTTCCTAATCCACTCTCTACATTTAGGTTGGGAACACAAACAGACGGCACAGCAACACAGATCAACAGATGGAGATGGAGAGAGAGGAGAGATGTGACTATTTATTGAGGTGCACGCTGTACACAGCACACATCTTTTTCTTCTTAGGCTAGACTAGCTGCTACTTGATTTTGGAAACATTAAACTGTTATCTGTGGCTAAAATGTCACTCTGTCCTTCAACTTCACATTAGCAGATCAAATGGCTCAGCTGGTGGCTTCCCTTTAGGGCTTTTCATATCTTAGATTAACTGTCTGCACTTTGTCTCACCGCACTTATTCTTGTTCATCCTTATGTCCTGATAATTACATAATTAAAAGGTCAATATGCCCACAGCTTACTTTGACTTTTCTTGGAACATGAGAAAAATACTAACTCCTTATCAAAAGCATTGATGCTGTTTTCCCTGTTTTAAAAGACCAGGGACTAAAATCAGTTTCTATGGTCGGTGCCAGTTTATCTTAATTAGTGTTAGTCTGGTGCTGATATAGTTGGCAAGACATGGTGTTTACCCAAAACTAGTTTAGTCTTTCTAATAAAGCTTTTTGGCTATAGTTAAGATGGACCATAAGCCTGCCAAAATGTTTGGGTACCTGAGTTTGCCAAGTCACACTGTAAAAATGAATATGCTTTATCTAATCAAAAAACATGTGGCAACAGCAATATTATTAATTAAATGTAACAAATTAGAATTCAGTAATAATTAATCAAATTAATTCCTTAAAAGTTAACCATTTAAAATGAGTAAAACCCACAACAACAACCAAAAAAACATACATTTAAGTCACCATTATCTGTGTTTGTTTTAAAATTACGGTTTTCTCCTTCAGTGATACTGCTTGGTGTCATTATCAGGTGTCTTCAATGTTGGCAATATAAAATAAAGAGTTCTTAATTAATCTTTGACGTCTGTCTGTTAGTGATATATTTTTGTTATTTTTTTGGTGTAAACTTTACTCATTTTAAATGGTTAACTTTTAAGGAATAATTTGATTAATTATTACTCAATTCTAATTTGTTAAATTTAATTAATAATATTGCTTGCCTTGTAATCTGTTGCCACAATTCTATTGATTAGATAAAGCATATTCATTTTTACAGAACGCTGCCAACCACTTCAACTCAGGTTATTCTCAAAACGGTCCATCTACAAAATCATAACAGAGCATTTTATCTTCAGCCGGGACTGAATTCTGAGACTAATATTAGTAAACTTATCTCTTTTGAAGATCAGACTCATTGCCAGTCACTGAAGTGGGCTGCCACGCTCTCACGCCACACATCCATTTTCTGATGCAACTTACTCGAAATGTATATTCCTCATACATAATATCGACTGAATCAGTGCTTTTCAACCACGCAAACAGGTTAATATAACAGGAGAACAATTGTCACATAACATTTACCTCAGGAAAGCCATTTAATGACCATGATAGACTATATAGCATGTTATTTTGGCAAGAAAAATGAGCTAGAGAGTATTTTACTAATTATGTGTAGGCCTACTGATGTATTTCTTTACATATATCATTAAAAATGTTTTTATTATAAAAAAATGCATTATATTTAATTAAAAAATAATAATTATTGCATTTTTACATTTGACGGTGGGTCTCCCTTCCAAGCAATTTACTAGCGCTGCCATAGAAACACTTCGGCTTTTGCCACCCGGAAGAACGTCTATTACTGTAGTGACATTGTCGTATACTGGACGTAACATACTGTAGCTTCTTTTTGTGTTCCAAGTTATAGGTTTGGTGTGTAAATAATGATACATTTTTAGTTTCTGGATGACCTACAGTATCCCTTTAAGATTTTTCAATGACAGTTTTTCAATGACAAATTCTTCAAATTTAGCCTTTTATCCTCTTCAGTCTTGAGTATTTGGCAATGCCCTTGTATCTTTGTACAGAAGTACATTAGACTTCTATAATGCGATGAGTGAGTTTTTAGTGTTCTCTGGAGACCTTGAACAATCTGGCCCCTATAGGCCTCCTTAATTGATTTCCGTCAGCACTTTTCATGCTTGAATGCTTCTCTTGGGAGGGACCTTTTTATACTTACAAATAAAACCAGAAAAAAACCCGAATGTCATTTTTTTTACTCTCCTGGCAAGAAATGAAATGAGAAACACAGGTCATTATCAGGTCTGTTTGCTGGGTGTTTATGGTTGCTAGACTGCATTTAGATAACATTATTACATTGGGTTGGATGAGATTGAATAAGACAATCTCATAAAGTACAACTGGTCTGCATGCAAACAGAAATCAAATCAGATTTTTTTGCATCACCTTCAAATCAAATAAACAAATGGCAAACACAATTAAATCTGGCATTTACATCCATTGACCAGTCGCCAACTTCTCATTGCAAAAAATAAAGCCAGCAATAACCGTCAGCTTGATGCACAGCTCCATCACGAACTATCACATTGGATTAAATTATTTCATTAAAACCTGTGAAATTGTCAGTATAATAGATTCATGTCATTCTCTTGTGTTCAACCGAATGTTTAATTTCAGTAAAGAAATGAATGATCATAATGGAGCATCTCAGGGGAGTGTAAAAATCACTTCAATGCATTCATAATGAGCACATAATTTATGTTTTAATGTAATGAGTAACCAACATATGTGTGTAATATTCATGCTGTTTGCTTTTTGCTCCTATTCATCAGCTTGTTTAGGTCTAGCCTTTGATAGCCTTCATATTAAAGTCTTTTGTATTCGCATGGTTAATAATGTCAGAGCAAAATCATTGTCAGAAATCACTGAATAATCACTGTCCTCAAAATAACCTTTTACATTAATGAGGCACATACATTTTAATGGCTTTCTGGCCCCCCATGGACTAATGTCATGAAATGCAAAATTGAAAGTGCGAAGCACACATTTTTATTAGCCAGTATAGGCACATACTGCTACTTCAGTCTGAAGGTGAAAAATGCTTCCAGGATACCTTGTTGATGACAACTTGAATTAAATGGGGTGGTGTGTGGGTTATCTAGATGAAATCTGAATCAGAGGCGATGGAGTTGAATAGAGTATGTGGGGAGATTGACAAGCCAGTGACCATGAGGCTCTGTGTATCCACAGAATATTATGTCTCACAATCAAGATTTCTGGCTGTGGTTGAATCACCACAGTCCTTGTCTTTGTGCTCACTCCTACACCTCACATTCCCATCCGCACAGAGAGTAAACAAGTAATCTGTGTTTAGGGCAGTAAGATTGGCACGTTTTACGCGGCTGATAATAATAATAAATAAAAACATAATGCATTAAACAAACAAAAATGCCATTAATCATGCACTCTGATTCATAACATTAGATAGTGACAGGATTTCAAGAGAAATTCAAGCCTAAACTGTAAAAAATTTGGAGTGGATTTACTTGAAAAATGCTTGCTAAACTATCTTAGATAATGTACAAAGATTTGCCAAGTAAAAACCTAAACATATTCATCAGTAGCTTTAATTAGAAATCTTTAAGTTAAATTTACTTGGAATATGGAATTAAGTAAACTTTACAAAAAATAAGTAATTTTAACTCAGCTAGTAAAAGGTTGATTAATATTGATTTCCTTTGCCTTTGTATTACATTTCACTAAAACAATAATCTTGAATTTTATTAGTCATTTATAGTATGTGCTTTACTTAGATCATCTAAGTAATTTATATTTCATCATGTCAGATGTTAAACATCATGTGAATGCAAATACCTCAATACTAGACAATACACAATGCGGTAACATTTGATGGGTCGTTTTTGTGTTTGAATGGGTCATTTTGAGCACATAATTTACTCGAAATGTCAGAAAATGGCAAGTTACTAATACTGACAACAAAAATCAATGATAAAACAGTGTAAATACAGCTGGAAACCAGTGAAAAATGAGCCTCATTAATTATTCAAGGTCCAGTGCATGATGGGAACCCCAGTATCAGAAAAGTTGAGTAATTTTTACTTCATTTTATTGAGTTGATATTTATACTTTCATTTCTACTCGCTTGAATTAAGTACTGATATGGAATTTACTTCGTTTTTTAAATTCTTGCCTGAACTAACTTTTTCAAGTAAATTACATTGTTTTTTTTTTCACTATAGTATTTACTTCACCAAAAAATCATTTTTTTTACAGTGTACCACATTCATGTTAAAGGGATAGTTCACTTTGAAATTAATTTTTGATATGTTTTAGCTTACCTCAAGGGCATCCAAGATGTAGGTGTCTTTGTTTCAGTATTTTCAATTTTGATATTTTTAGGTCTAAACCGTTCTTGTCTGTCAGTCATATAATGGAGGTCTATGGTCACCACCTCAATCATGCACAGAGAAGTCCAAATTAAACATGATTTAATGACTCATAAATGTAAGTACACATTGATGGCCTAAGAAACGAAATGAGCGTTTTGTGTGAGAAAACGAACAGTATTTATATCGTTTTTTAACTCTTGTAACCACTATGATAAGGTAGTAGTCTATGCGATTGCAATTGCGGATACAGCTTTGAATTAGAGATTACAAGGGGACGTGAATTTAGAAAATGCATGACAATGTGCACAGATAAATCATTTACAATAAAGGCCGATAAAAAAATGGCAATTGCGATTTCATGCTTACTTTAAATTCTTTACAATTCCCATCCATATTTAAGACTCCTCCACTTGTCTTGAAGACCCTGTCCGAGTTTATTTTGCAATAATGACCATCTGATTTTATGTTATTCTATGCTTAAATTGAGCAGACAAATTCCACATAGATCCATTTGTGGATGGTAGAGCTTGTTCTGGAGTGAGGGTCATAGCAGATGACACATAATCTGACAGGAAGACAGCGAGATACCTCAGTGGACTTCACAGAGACAGGAAGTCACTGTCTGATTCACGCCTCACCCCCACCTCTGTCTCAAAAGGGTCACGGGATCAATCTGATTCTGACATTTCCCTGCTGCCACAGAAAGCATTTCTAAAATATGTGGGATGGATGAGTCTAATCCTTAAAGTGTCCTTTCTAACATTATGTAGGGCAGACTGTTATCTCAAAATACAAGGGACAACACTCACCATAAATCTATTTAATTGACTGAGCCAGTAACTTTTCTTGCGACAGGTTTGATGAATTGTTGTCCGCTCTTTCCTCTGCTCATTTGCTATGTTTGAGTCTGAAATGGCTCAGATCCTCTGATTCTTGCTTACCTGCAATCACAATGTTCCTTCAGAGTCCCATTTATGTAATGAAGGCTGAGGCAAGTTGTTGTTCCACTGGGAATTTAACACAAGAGATATAATATTCAGGAACACTTTACAATAAGGTTTCCTTTAATAACATTAGTTTTGTATGTTTGTGTCACAAGATAAAGACGGGGGAAGACAAAGGTACATGATCTGATTCAAGTGATTTTAATAAAACAATAAACACAGGAACAGACAAACGGTGTAAACCGAGGTAGACACACACAACATGCAAACATCGACCGGCAACTGAAAAGTTAAACAGAGCAACTTAATTATACATTGATAATGATATGATGACAAATATGTGTGATGATCTGATGAGTGTCCATGACAACTGATGACTGGCGGGAAAGTGTGACAGTTATATAATAAATTATGATGATTTATTTATTTATTATTTTAATTGTCCTCTATTAATTCTAATAATTAATTCTAATAGCATCTCATATTTTATAGCAGCTATATATATATATATATATATATATATATATATATATATATATATATATAACATTCATGAATGTCATGTTGAGTCATATTTTAAAAGCATACTGTCACATGCTTTAATTGTAATTTTATACAACTTATTATATTTTAAAATAAATGCATGAATTACAATTTCTTGATTTTAGAATGTCAGGTATTTTTATGTTGCATTTTAAATTTTTGAAATTGTTTTTTCAGTCATCATTTTTTATTTTAACAATTTTTAAGTTTTACAGTTTGAATATTGCTAAAAACTGTAACTTGGCTATTTAAAGACATGTTTGTATTTGTCACAAGTGTTCAGCTGGATCTTATTTCAAGGCCAATAACAGTGGATATTTGCTTTTTTGTAGCCAGGACTTTCAAAAAATAACCCATTTTGAAAATATTCAAAGTATAAAAGAGGATTCGCATTTGTTAGGATAATCACAATTATAAAGTCTCTGCACATATTTGGATCTGACATTAATGACATGGAAATTTGTTTAACCTTTACCTGACAAACCAGGTCCTTTAAAACTTAATTCTTAGCTACAGTGAGGGATAGTGTGGAAAATAAATCTGCTTGATATTATAAGCGACACAATCCATCATTCAAATGTTTTGTAATTTCCTGTATAGGTCTTATCATGGCTGGTAATTCTCTTTCTGTTTTAGTGTGTCTGACACCATCTAGTGTGTGCAAAGAACTGAGCATGGCAATGTAAATCCAGTGACATTTTGAATTTATTACAATATGGAGATGAATGGGGCACTTGTAATTGTGGCTTCATTTTCTTCACTATCTCACAAGTTGTATTGTTTTTACTTCATTATTTGCATTCAGAATTGTTTTGCCCTTGCTGTCCGTGACCCTATCAGAACAGTAGGCTAACCAGTAGTGGCTCCCGACAGTATACATTTAGGTCTGGGTCTCAGCGCTAGTTTATAATAAACATTTTGTAAGCTTTATATTCCAATCGCTGAACACATGCAGGCAGCCAAGCACACTTTTGGCAGAGGTCTAACGTCGTTGCATTATTCGGCCTGAGGGTGGTGCTATAACGCACGCATAATGCTAGCCTGGTAATACCAAACTATGCTACTTCACTTTGACTTCATAGACAAATAAGCATTAATGAACTTGGCCTACAGACCAGGTGAATAGCAAAAAATAAATAAATAAGCTGCAAAATTGGCAGATTTTAAATAATTTACTTTCTGGAGGTTCTGTGTCAGCTGCAACTGCCATTGAGATGAATAGGAATGCTAACAGATAACCTTCTCCTGTAGATCTTCCTGCATTTTAGAGAGCACCATTAGTCACTGGTTATGTTGCATGAAAATTCATTACAACGATTTCATGAATATTAGTCACTGAGAATAATTTAATGTTCATGTAAATGTGGACATCATATAGCTCTCTCTGTCTAGCGTCACTTCTTCTGCACTGAGCTCAGACGTCCAGCTCTTTACAGAGGAATCAGGGACGCAGCTAGAATTAGATCAGTGGCCCCATGGGGCCCAACACTGTGAGAAAGAACCCGCTGTCCTCTATTGCCTGATGCTGTCTTTATGTGTGTCCTCTCAAAGACCTGCGTGCCAGCCGTGCTCAGAATATCTAAATCTTTGCTACAGCGACTTTCTAGTGCTAAAATTCAACCTCACAGTCATTTTAAATCAATGCTTGTAACCTCCTAAATTTGTTTCATCGTGACTTGCAGTCAGAATCAATATAATGTTCATTGATTCAATATAATGTTTCATTTTTTTTTAAAGGAAATAAACCAGGTTTTTTTCAGGAAATTTTTTATTTGTGAATGTGAAATTCAACAGTAAAAGAATAAGTCATTTTACAAAAAAAAATAAAAAAAAAACTCTGGATTTGGGTCTTCAAAAGGAAAGTTCACCCAAAAATGAAGATTTTGTCATTACCTATACCCTTAAGTTGTTCCAAACCTCTATGTGTTTCTTTCTTCTGTTCTGTTGAACACAAAATAAGTTATTTTAAAGAATGCTGGTAATCAAAAAGTTAATGGTAGCCACTGACTTCCATATTTTTTTTCCAAGTAGGCCTATGGAAGTCAATGGCTATCAATCAGCTGTTTGATTGCCAGCATGCTTTAAAATATCTTTTGTGTTCAACAGAAGAAAGAAACTAATACAGTTTTGGAACAAAATGAGGGTGAGTAAATTATGACAGAATTTTCAGTTTTGGGTGAACTATCCCTTTAACAACCTGCTGACAAAGACGATTGGTTACCGCCATTGCATCAGTCAGTGAGCTTGCTGCTCAAAATGTAAATAGTTGGTCAATGTTTGCTGTATCACTTTACAGACAGCTATTAGAGTCCCTCACCGTCCCCAGTAGATCTTCAACAGGTAATTTCCTGCTACAGAAGTATGTCTTATGAAGATACTCACAGTATTGTCAGTAGCAAGCATAGCGGTAGCCTCTGTACCTGCCGGAAGCTGCGTAGCAGATCTATTCCTCCTCCGATACCAATATCCAGACCATTACATGATAAAAACCTTTCGAAAGATGTCATAATAAGAAATAGGCTACCTTATGCTGCATACATGGATTGCTTCCGTCTGTAAACACTAGCGGCCGTGAACGGAACAACCATAACATCTCAAGAAATGGAAAATGTATATTTGTCTGATATTTAGGCCTACAGAAATTAGAGGTTACTCTACAGTTAAAAAAAAATTAAAAGTTGAATACCTCAGGTAATTCCCAAGTATACCTGTATTGTTCATGTTGTAATTTCTCCTCACACCTCTTAACATGCAAATAAAGACACTCTGAGGTAATGTGGTTTGGTGGTGGATGTAAATTGCAATGGACAGATTTATCCTAACTGAGGATAGGTTGTAGGTCAAAACAGATGTTCTCATGATGTAAAAATTGGATGAATTTAGATTTTTAGAAAAGACTGAATACCTGTTTTAGTGTTTGTTATTAAAGTGTACACTTACACTAGCTCTAGGCCAGATAGGATTTCCCTCCCTGTGCTCTCTGAGAATTATA
The DNA here is from genome assembly GCA_030378365.1 of Hybognathus amarus. Lineage (NCBI taxonomy): Eukaryota > Metazoa > Chordata > Actinopteri > Cypriniformes > Leuciscidae > Hybognathus > Hybognathus amarus. Next base: position 600,228 of record JAQIUQ010007522.1, read on the forward strand.
GTTAAGCATTTGTTGCCCTCTTCAGCTCAAACAGGGTCATTGCAGATCAAATATGCCTATATTTGTAACTGAATATTAATGTATAAACACGTAGGCTAATGATCTTGCAGAAAGTAATGCAATCTGTCACTATAATGTGTTTTAATTCGTGTGAAAAGGCATCTCTTTGGTCTCCACAACATATGTTTTTTTAACAATACATAGTGTGTATTTGTCTAAATTTATAGTGCGAACACAATTAAATTCAGTAACCATAAAATATTTATAATTATAGAATGTATGACTATATCAGCTGTATTCTGGTGAATTTAACATTCACTGTAAGAAAAATATCATGGATTTTTCAAGGACTTTTACAGACTTTTCCCTTCTTCCCAGACTTTTCCAGATTCCACTAATGTTATAAGAATTGAATTGATTATTTTTAGCATGAATTGATACAATATCTCAAAACAAGTTCTATCAATATATCCAATTAAAAAGTATATTTCTAAATTAAATCAGAAGCTGCAGAAGTCTGAGTTTGAGTGATAACATTTGCTTGGAATAATAGAATAAATAACTGATCTGCAATTGCATTAGAACGAGAACTACAACAAAAACAAAAACAATGGAGAATGAATTGTTTTGTAATTCTCTTCTACAAGTGAATGCAATCAAATATTAGCATCACTGTCACTTGATGGTACTGTAGATATGGTTAAGAAGCTGTCAGCATTGAAAATGTAAAATTATTTGTCTAAAATTGTGAATTTGTCTCTACTATAGGTTCTGCAGAGATACAGCCGTTGGAACGAGCTGCACTTCACAGCACCGCATGCTCTCAACTTCTAGACGAAAGAGGAAGAGATGACGTGAAACAAGGTATTTATAGAAGGACACATCTTAAAGATCATGAGGTGACAGTTTTTATATTAGGTTCTCAACTCAAAGGACCGGAAGGTGTTTTACTTAGCTATGCCCTTTGGCGGTCTACCCAATGAAATTTAACAGCTTGTAAATGTTTTATCGAAAGTATAATCTATTAAATGCAATGAATGGACTAATCCGGTCAGCCACAGCCCTGTCTGTGTACCAGGCCTAATTGCCTGTATAATATGTGAGTTTATAAGTTTTGTTTGTTCATTGGATGTTTCTGCTATTTAAATTTACTTATTAGAATTCGTTAGTAGAATGTATAAAAATTGGACTATTAAAAAAAAGTGGAACCAAAAAATGTTCAAACTTTTCATTTTGACATCCAAGAAATCTTTTGAAAAAAAAAACAAAAACAAAAAAAAACAGTTCCTTCTTAGATCACCAGGTGGCAGCAAAAGATCGTGATACGTTAAGATTTATGATCATTAGGCACTATAGATAAAATAATGTAGATATTTCAGCAAACTTATAATATCACCATAATAATTTGTTATGCAGGTAAAAGCTGCTTTAGAGATGCTTTGAGATGTTTTAAGGTATAGTGATTGTTGAGCAGCTATTGGTTGGGAGGCGGTTTTTATGTTTAACAGAAGAAAACATTTGCCTACATCTGAAGTTAAACTGAACAATGCTTTCAACAAATACAATGCACTGTACACTTGATGGATCTTTGAATGGATCATTAAGTGTTCAGATGAAATGCCTTTGCAATTGTTTGCAAGTGTGTGAAGCGTGTGATAGATGTTCACTTGGGTCATTCTCACGAAATGCCATTTGTGTGCTATGAATCACCACTGATAGAATCAACAACAGCATGCTGAATTTAGTCATTTTATTTGACTGTTTAATGTGTAATGCAAAAGAAATGTAAAAATATTTATATTTTACAATATTTTATAATGTTTGTTTTTCATCAGAATATCAGCCATTAAATGCGTCCATCTCAATTACGTCAATGGGTTATTTATACACTCTAAAAAAATGCTGGGTTTTCCATATTTGACCAAACAAGGTTGAAAGTAAAAACAACCCTTTTTTTATATAAAAAAACTTTTCACTGCCTGTAGTGCTAAAATGCCTTATCAATTTTGTCTGTTATATTTCTGACTTATCGCACATTTTCAATAGTGTACAATAATTTTAATAATTCACTTTTGAATAGTTTTTTTATCCCATAAATACTACTTATTATTCCTATTTAGATTTGTGTCTCATAATTTTGACTTCATATAGACTTATGTTAACATTTGGACTTTTTATGACTTGCGGTAGCCTATTTATCTCATAATTTGGGGTTTCCCACCTATTTTTTTTCTAAACACACCCTAAAAAAGTTGTGGCCTTAAACATCCAAGTTGATTACTTCATTTAAGTCATCTCAAATTAAGTTACATTAAATTGAATTAGAAAAAAGGGTTCTATATGTAGCATAGGGCTCTTTACTCAACTGTACTCAAATGTTAAAACTCAAAAAAAAAAATGATGATAATGCCAAGAAGAACTTGCCACAAATGTTCTTTATAGGCTATTATTCATTCATATATTACATTATTCTGCAACATTTTGCAGTTGTAATTAAATTATTGTTTATAAAACTGTTGTAGTAACTAAATATCCCATTTTATCATGCTGATTTTTGAAGGATACAAACTGAAATGGCACTCTTTCGTGTGATATTGATTTGATTAATTACATTTTTTAACCCCCATATCTTGAATTTTGTGATCGTTCATGCATTGCATTTTCAGGGATTCCAAATACGTAGCGCTTTAGAACCTTTTAAGGTTCTATATAGAACCTTTTCTTCTAAGAGTGTAATGAGCTGAATCTTGTATAACTTATAAAGTTGAAAACTTATTTTCGATGAGTTAAAGCGATGTAAAAACATGTGGTCATAATTTATTGATCATCAAATTTTCTAACAGTTCAGAATGAACTAAGAATGTTCAAAAAAAATAATACCACAAGGCACTCAAATTGTGTAGGAAATAAAAAGCCAAATAACTTTAATGACAAAGACAGTCACAGGTACATTTTAAGTAGCAGTTAATTAATCAAATAGCAAACACCTGGTCACACTAAAGCAACCCGAAGGGAGCAAAGTTCAAAGAATTGAAGATATCTTACATAATTATAATTTTGTAAGATAATATTCCATCCAGGTCTCAGATACAGATCTTTTATAGAGATTACTAAGGAGTAAATCCATATTTTGATTTACTGTCCTCACTTTTGTCTCTGATCACTTTACCTCTGAGTGTAAAACAGAGGCAATTTGATAGTATTGTAGTATGATGGATCAGGGTCGGCAGGGAATTCACTTACATAACAGAGTTGTTTATTATTTTAAGACTTGCCTGAACATAACCCAATGCTCAGAGCTTATTTAAAGGGGTCAGGGAGTGCATTTTACGTCTCATCTACCCAACTAGTCAATAACAAAAGCATCAACTCAAATAAGATCAACTCAAAAAAACAGTCTGAATAATAAAAATAAGACACCATATGTTCAACCCATAGAATACAATCTGGCAGTACAATAGAATTCTGATACATCTTGTAAAAGGGTTGTAATCAATCAAGGAATCAAACAAAATAAACAACAACAAAAAAGGCATCAATGTCTAAGCATGTGTGATTTTCGTTTTTCCAGAATGAAAGTAAAAAGCATGAACAGCTGCTGCCATTCTGTGAAATAGTTGAATTGACTGAGGTATTGCACATGACAGCAGCTTTATTGTCAGTTGTGATCTTTTGCACTGAGTCAAGATCATTTCAAAAAGCCTGACAGTGTGTCTTGCATTATGTTGGCTCCTCTTGATTTTCTTCATAATTGTGGTCACTCATGTGTGGTTTGTGTCTGATTTTACTAAAATGGCATTAGTATGCGTTGTGTACAGCTTATGTGACCTCCAAAGCCTTCTAGCTTTATTGAAATCATTCTGATGTGATTAAAATTGTTGTCAGATGGACTCATTTAATGGGTGTCTGCCAAAATTATATCTAAGTGTCAGCTATGAATAATATACTTCTCTATGAAGCAGAGTTTACACAATATTAAAGGGACAGTTCACCCAAAAACGAAAGTCTTGTCATTTACTCCCCTTCCCCCCATTTGTCCATTAATGGAAAACCAATGGGGTCCAAAACATTTACTTCCATTGTATAGAGTATGAAAAAAAACGGAGACATAATATACTAATAATATACTTATGAAGCAGAGTTTACACAATATTAAAGGGACAGTTCACCCAAAAAGAAAGTTCTGTCATTTACCCCCCCCATTTGTCCATTCATTGAAAACCAATGGGGTCCAAAACATTTACTTCCATTGTATAGAGTATATATATATATAAAAAATGGACACATAATATACTAATAATATACTTATGAAGCAGAGTTTACACAATATTAAAGGGACAGTTCACCCAAAAACGAGACTCCTGTCATTTAACCCCCCGCCCTCCATTTGTCCATTCATTGAAAGCCAATGGGGTCCAAAACATTTACTTCCATTGTATAGAGAGTATTAAAAAAAAACTGGACATATAATATACTTCTCTATGAAGCAGAGTTTACACAATATTAAAGGGACAGTTCACCCAAATAAGAAAGTCCTGTCATTTACCCCCCCCCATTTGTCCGTTCATTGAAAACCAATGGGGTCCAAAACATTTACTTCCATTGTATAGAGTATATATATTAAAAAATGGACACATAATATAATAATAATATACTTATGAAGCAGAGTTTACACAAAATTAAAGGGACAGTTCACCCAAAAAGAGACTCTTGTCATTTAACCCCCGCCCTCCATTTGTCCATTCATTGAAAGCCAATGGGGTCCAAAATATTTACTTCCATTGTATAGAGAGTATAAAAAAAAAAAAAAAACTGGACATATAATATACTTCTCTATGAAGCAGAGTTTACACAATATTAAAGGGACAGTTCACCCAAAAAGAAAGTCCTGTCATTTACCCCCCCATTTGTCCATTCATTGAAAACCAATGGGGTCCCAAACATTTACTTCCATTGTATAGAGTATAAAAAAAATGGACACATAATATACTAATAATATACTTATGAAGCAGAGTTTACACAATATTAAAGGGACAGTTCACCCAAAAAAGAAAGTTCTGTCATTTTTGGAGACATTGGCGACATTTTTAAAAGTATCATATTTTAGGTTTCACAAGAAAGTAAGTCATGCAAATTATATACTGTAACAATGTCAGGGTGAGGAAATAAGAACATAATATACATTTTTGTGATACATAATAAACTATTCCTGTTAACCAGATGTGCTTTTCTGGTTCTATAAAGATATTATAAAGTTAATTGTGATTATTATCTCACATTTTGACTTCTCTCACAAGTTTATACCGGTCTTGCAAAAGTGCTAAAATGACTGTGTTTGTGTATGAGCGGTGCATATTTGTGTGTGTGTGTGTGTGTGTGAGTTTGGGTATTAGTTTGTCAGTCTTTCAGAAGAGCATGTCTCCTTCACAGAGCTCTAGGTGAAGGACTGTAAGATCTCAGTCTCACTTTGCAGTGCATCTGCCCAGACTGTTTGGGTTGGTATGACGTTTATTTAACAGGATTACAGATAACAGCACATGTGGTGATGGGGCTTGGACACTCTTCTCTTACACTTGGATATTAATCCTCTTTATGCTTTGGGAAACTGATTGCATCAGATAGTCCTACAGAGCTTTGGTCCGTCAGGGTAACCTCAGGTTAGACCTGTAGTTATAGTGCAATGGTTACCTTGAACCGTTTTCTATTTTTGAAACTAATTCCAAATGCAAAGTCAGATGTCTCATGTTTTTTTCATGAGAGAAACCTATCCCTCTTTTAAACATTTGAACGCTCTCCCCACCTCGCTTTCTGCTTATTTTATTCAGTTATTCATATTTTTTTTGTACCTTCCTCCATCTCTTCGTCCTTCACACCTTCTTGGTTTAATATATTCATTTCATGAAGCCTAAACCTAGTCTTTCAAACTGGCAGCCATTTTATGTCTTATCACGGGTGGGCCACAAAGGCCCAGGCAGGACTAGCACCATTAGCATTAGCATAGCACAGAAATGCCTTAACATGACTGACATCTTCTCTAGCATCATTGCTTTGATTGACACATCACCTGACCAGGTGGACCCAAAGATAGTAATATTTCGTGTGGCAGTCTTGCATGAAATGCAAAAATGCCTCATAAAAGGACCGTAATATGCAGGGCTTGCTGTTTGAAGACCCATTTCACTGAAGATTCCTAGTGCGTTATTACTTTTACTTTAATCTATATATCTGTTATGTAGCCTGAATTATTTTTAAATAAGTCTATTATTTTGTCTTTGTTATATTTAGTGAGTTTTTCAGTTGTGGAATATTTCTGTTCATTAAATGTAATATCTGTTCGTTTTAATAATTAATCGTTTTAGTCTATTTTTGTTGCAAAATTGAATGACAAATATATTGGTAAGGTCTGATTTGCAACATTATGCAACATGAACTAACAGCATTAATTAACATTTGTTAATGTTAATAAAAATGTTTATTTAAACTGCACATTCCATTAACTGATAAGGTTCATCATTTGATCTTAAGAAAATTATTAAATGCTGAGACATTATGACATTAACTATGATTAATAAAAAAACTAAGATGTTCATACTTAACTTTTATAGTGTTAAAACTTATTGTAAAGTGTTATCAATATTTATATCAGGAAATGAAAATAAATCACATACCGGGAATCTGAACAATAGCCCTTGACAAATGTGTATTAAAAAAAAAAAAAAAAAATCAAGTCCTTTTGCCTTTTTAGGAAACATTATACAGTAGATATTCAAGTATGTTTATAGGATATTTTGTATTCAATTGCATTGTATCTTATAGTCATTGAAAATTATTTTTAAGTTCCGCCAATAACATTTTATTCTATTGTTCATTAGAAAGTCATATATTGCTGTTTCAATTAAAGATATGAAGAACGCTAAAAACTGATTGTGTGATCTATGTTATAAGTTATGACAGCAAATGTTTTTACATTGCATTAACTTATCAAAGTACCAGTAAGGAGTAATTTTCTTTTTTTTAAATAAATTAAACTAGATTCAACTAATTATTTTCTACAGTCAGTTTAATAATTTACGTTTTAATTTCATTTTAAGTTGATTGTACTTAAAGTTAAGGCAGCAACTTTTTTTGTATTCAAAATACAAAAATATACAAAAATTCTAAAATATTGTATTCAAAAATATACAAAAAACTTTGTGACCTCCTCAAAAAACGTGAAAAAACAAGAAAAGTATTTGCTGAATTGTGCTGAAAACAAGCATTGAAGAACCTTATGAGTTTAGATCTGGATCCAAAAACAAAATAAGTCATAGATTAATAACGATTTTTTGACAGTTGAGGTACTTGCATGGTCAGGTAGGCTATTCATTTTTTTATTTTATATTTTATTTAGGTACACTTGAAGTGATTCATTTTCATATCAAGCAAAAAACGATGAATAATTTTCAAACAACAGTCAGTGATTTAATGGATTTGGTTTATTTCCCACATCACTCACTCTCCAAGTGCACGGTTGGCCCCAGTCTGACCTTTTGGGTTTGAACCCTCGGTCAACAACAACAACAAAAAAATGATGTGGTTTACGAACTTCTCGCTGCACCGCGTTTTCATGAGTGTGGTTTTGCTGACGTCTTATATCACGAAAAGCTTTCATAATGTCTCTTTACCTGATTTGGGATCATGTGTTTGATTAGGACATCCATAAATCAGTCTATTTGTCACACACCAAGAATGTGACCCGATCCAGATGTGCCTCTGTCACTAACTCCCCCAGTTCCCCTCTCTCTAAAACACTTTCTTTACTGCAGCATCTGCGACAGAGCAAACAGAATATAAACACACTTCCAAACACTGAAAATTAATTCACGTCTTCACATAAACCTTTGTTGGCCTGGGTGGCGGTTTATTTTCTCTGAAGGTTGGTGGAGGTCGTCGCTTCAGAGGTCCCTGGTTTTCACGCTTGGGAACAATTTATAATAAGCAGCTTCATAAATAACATTAACAAACATACGGCTATAATGCTTAACAGAACATTATTGTAGCCTGTATTATGTAGGATATGGCTGTATGTTCATGTATGACTGAATAGTCATGTTATAGGGCAGCTATTTAATATTTGTTCATGCCTTAATAAAAGTCGACGTTGTAAAGCGCTTCCCTCGAAATGAAGTTGTCTGTGTTATCAGCAGTTAGAATTCTGCTACTTGTTGGTTCACAATTCTTTTATTATTTTGTATTACACAATTATAAATATATGCCTATAACACACTTTTGAGTGTGGATAGTTCAGGTAGATCAGTCTCCATCGGCTTTATATGCTATATTATAGGCTACTATCACTCACATAATCTCCATGCACACCCCACTCTCCTCCGAGTAACACATGCGCTGGCATTTGAACAGCTGCGATCCATATTCCTCTCTCTCCATATTTCAGTCAGCTGTCGGGGTTGTCTAAGGAGGGCTTTCGCCTTTCCCGTTGAAACTGCGCTATTATAACTCATTTGTTTGAATCTCAGCTCAAAAGTATGCATCCCCTCACCTTATTTTTTAACAAAGCTTTGAGACACTTTAACTTTCTATAGCTATATTCGTTGATTTCTAACAGTTGTATGGGTCACAGGAAAAACGAATGATGTCAGTTGCAATGATCGATTCTATTGTATTTTTAAATAGTCTCTTAATTAACATAGCATTACATTCTTTTGAATTTAAATAATGTCGCATTCCAAACATACATTTGAAAAAGTTGCCAATAGATGTCGCCATTGCCCATTTCAAAGCGGTAACTTAGAATAGCCTACATGTTAATACATACTATTAGAATAAATGTACATTTAGTCATCATTAATAAATTCTAAATAAGTTAAGAAATTGTTTACTTTTTTTGTTTACAAGTTTCAACCCTATTTATAAAGTCAGTTTATTGTGTTAAAATGACTAAACAATCCAAGTTGACAGTAGGCCTAGCCTACATAAAACAAAAACTTTTTTACTGGCTTATTTATTTATTTATTTATTTAAATGTCGGTAAAATCATAATGATTGATTGCAACTGACTGTTTTTTGAAAATTAACAGCTTATTAGGATTTAATACCTAATAGCCTATGTGGACACGTTCATATGTCGGGTTATCAAAGTTATTAAAAATATATTTTCACCTTTTACATTAATATAATTTTAATTTTTTATAACATATATCTGATTCCCTTACAATTAGAAAAATCGCATAACCGAAACTGCTCAAAATGACGTTACTTAATTCAGTCACAATTAATTAACTTGTGATTATGGATTTCAGTAACACAATTCATCTCATTTTCTTTATTACACAAAAATAGATCATTTTCACAATTTTTCTGACAAATAACTCTTATTAACTCTGTAAAAGAAATGCGGCCGAGCTACACGGTAAACTCAAACATGCTGAAATGATATTAAATGACAATACAAAAATGATATTGCATGATGAGAGCGTATTAAGAAATACAAAAATTATTTTGGTCTATCTGGTGATGCTATATGCTGTTATTTTATTGTCACATTTTAGTTTTTCCTTAAAATAATTTAGAGGTTTCTGATAAGTTCTGTGTTCATGAAATAGTCTTCAGAGCGCGTTGTGATGTTTCATGATGAGACCTGTATGAGTAGAGAAAGGGCAGAAATTAGTCAAAATGTACTTCTACAAATGACAGCATCACATCTTTATCGACGCAAATGACCGCTTTTCTTCGGTTAGACGTTAATTGGCTAAGCCAACAAGCCACAGTATTGAGGATTATTAATAAAAATGTGTGAATCAAAGTTTCATATGCTATAAATGTAAATGAAAGTGAAAGTCGTTATTTGAATGCATTCAATAATGATGAACTAGTGGTGATCTTTACTAAATATGATTAAGAACGTTGACGTGTGTGTGAAGTGAAACTATAAAAATTGATCAAAACCTTGGGGAAAAAAACGATCTGTGCATGTAATTTACCTGTCGTGGATGACTGGAAACGGTGATCTAGACGCAAGTGTTGGAGATTCAATTCTCTGAACGTTTTCTTGATCTAAATAAAATTCAAAGGATTAAAAAAATTAAAAACCGTGCTCTTTGAAACAAACTTGCATTTAAACTGTTGTTGATCTCAAACATTACTTTGCGTATTGAATACTAACCATTATGTTTGAGACTGAAACTGTCGGATGAGTTGTCGCTGTCTAGACATGGAGACCCAGAGGCAGACGAGGACTTCTTCTCGGGGTTCGTAACGGGGCTGTGGTTTGGAAAGTTACTGTTTTGACTTAAAAGTGAGCGCACACCCATCAGAGAATTTGCGCTGAGGAAAGCCGCGCTCGCCCAGTTGTGTAGTTTCCCAATCTGGCATGTATAAATTCCGTTTGTGGAGAGGAAAGCAGGATGGGTCGATGGTGAGGCCCTGAGGCCTGCGGGCGTCGAGGGTAAATTGAGTTTCTGTGTGTTATCGGGACTTGTCGCCGTCTCCGCCAAAGACCAGATTTTGGGTTTGCTGTTTCCAGGCCTCTGACACACTGGTCCACCTGGAGACACCTCACCAACGCTTTTGACCACACTCTGTTCTTTAGCACTACTCGACAAAGGGCTGTCCATTTTAAGTGCTGGTGAGGATAATATCCGCGGTGTTTCCACGGTTTCTCTCTCAGGCTGATTATCCGAGGTTTCCACATTCTGATCTTCCCTGGGCTCCTCAGACTTGTCAATATCGATGGTCTCCAGATCGATTTCTTCGTCGTCGTCATTTTTGTCCGCGTCGTCGTCATTGTCGCTGTCGAAAATCCTTCCGTCTCTGTCCTCAGCACTGCGACCCCAGGTCACTTTATTTTCCTTCTTGAGTCTCCGGCGCGCGTTGGCAAACCAGGTGGAAACCTGCGTAAGGGTCATCTTAGTGATGATGGCCAGCATGATCTTCTCACCCTTGGTGGGGTACGGGTTTTTTTTATGCTCCTGAAGCCATGCTTTCAGTGTGCTGGTGGTCTCTCTGGTAGCGCTCTTGGCCCGGGCCGGGTCACCGTACTGGTACTGGCCGTATGGGTAGAAACCGGGCGCTGTGTGGACTGCAAATCCTGGTGGGTGAGCCCCGTGGTTATCCTTCAACTCATACTGTGACCCCTGTGGATTGCCAAAATTAACTATCAGTAAAAGTTTTTGAAACCATCAGAAATATGCATAAGGAAGACGAGTAAGGTGTGTAAAAGCCTTCTTTTATTGAGAAAAAGAGAATTGGTGAAGTATTTCAACTGGGGGAAAACATGGCAACAAACTTTTTTGCATCAGTTCACTTTAAAACAAACAAGTAAAAAAAAATGTAAATTTCGAAGAACTATCATTTAAAAATATAAATTGTTTTCAAAAAGTTTTTTTAAGAGTAAATTAGTTAAAAGCTAAATGAACGTCGTTCTTAAAGTAATGCAATAACTCTTGATTCCATCTAAAATTGTAGGCTATCATTTTGCGCAAGTAACATTTACAAATTATAATTAGTTATTTTTAACCAGACATATATGGATAATTTTTTTAATATATTTACTTCATGTAACTCTGAACATTTGGTAAAGATGTCCTATTTGTATCTTTTCGAAGCGTTGCCATTATTAAGATTTAGCCCTAACAGAGTCATAATGTTTCATTCATCAATTCAAAAACATTGTGCAAATATTTATCCGCATGCAGGAATGAACCGTAAAATACTTTTTTTCTTTTTTAAAGTCTAAAAGTATCTTACCATCTGAGACAGCAAGGCCAGCTCGGCACTGTTGTAAGGTAAAAATGCGCTATAGTTTTGCACGGTCCACGGATTCGCGTACATGCCGAGCATTGGCGTGATAGCAGCCGCTGCAGTCGCGGGATTTGAGCTGTTCTCCGAGCTTCCCTCGCGTGGAGAGGGCGGCATGACACCCGTGCGCTCAGCTCCGTACACCTCTTGGGAAGCGTTTAGGAACGGTGGGTAACCCAGCTGGGGGAACGACATGTCCAACTCCCGAGGAACTCTGACGGAGATTTACAGGAGAGAAGGGCAATCCACTTTCAATCACAGCTATAACTCTCGCTTGGTGCAGAAGCGCGGTCTCGTCAGGAGGAACGTCTAGTGATGCGTCTACCCTCTGGACCTCTCACAATTTGAAGTTGACGGCTTGATTGGCATGCTACTTAAGCGCGAGGCCCCTCCTATCCGAGGCCACGCGATAAGTAGGCTGCAGTGTGTTAGTGGGTGTCTGTGTGGCAGTGTAAACGAAGTACATTAGTTAGCCTACACGTCTTGTTTGCGTAAAGGTGTTAAATATGACAACAAATATAGACATCTTTAAAAAATACAATAAGAAAATACAATTTAAAACAATATTAAAATCAAATCAGTGTTGAGCAACATATGGATCGTTTTTGACGTTTAAAACTATTTTAATCTGATACTCAAATCAATAAATGTTGAAAAAACTAATTTTTGAGTTTGTTATAAATACAAAAGTTCTACAGTAATTGATTGTTAGTTGATTGGTTAACGAAGTTGTCTTACATAATATTTTAAAAGAGAATTGTCAAAATTAAATTTCAAAAAACATTGCTTTATTAAAAGTTATGTTTTTGGTAAAAGTGCCATATTCCTAGAACTATGGAGAGGCTATTAACTTTAAGTCATCATGAAACATTCAATTGTGACAGTGCAAATATTACAAATTTCCCATATCTTAATAGCCTACTATTGTTTTCTCCAGCAGCCTATTTTAGAAACTGGCTGTATTTAGTAAAGCAAATGCCAATTGCCAGTTATTAAATAAACAAGTTTCACAGGTTTTGTGTATAAGCGCGTGTTCATTGAAGTTTGTCAGTATCCAGCCATGATTAAATGACCATTGAATGATCGTCAAATACCATATAGCACGAGCACGTCCAGTCAATATTTAATGTTTAACGGATTTTCCACTCGCGCATTCTGCTCAGGAGTTTGAGTTTGCATAGAACTGGCTTTTACGTCTGGTGTGGAATTTTGAAGAAAGTAATAAGAGCGTAATAGTGATTTGATGGAGCGGAGAGAATCATCTTCATCACTCCCCTCCCTCTCACAGCGCGCGCGCGCGAACACACACACACGGCGTGCCAGAGAGGGTCTCAGTAATGTCCAACAGGGAAACAAACGATCCCGTTTATGGTAATTTGCACATTAGCATCACACAGGTTGTCCCGTGATAAGGTGACAGGTTAATGAAATGCTCCATTCAGAGGAGCCATTTGATCCCTCTGAGAGGTTGTGATAAGGAGCCAACCAGAGAAGCCTGCAATTAAAATCACAGCCTATCTCTCCATCCCAGTATATTTTCTCTCTCCTCCTCTCATCCACTGCTGGTAATGAGGGCTAACACCCCTGTCTGCGCTAATCCTCCCCCTGGGTGCACCTTGCTATCAGATGTTAGCTTTGTAATTATTTATCCAAAAAAGTCATAATTTCATGCTCGAGTAGCAAATGAGTTTGGCGAGCTGGTTAGGCGATTCTCTTCGTGTCCTGCGAAGCGGAGAGTGAGATTTAATGATTTAATTACAGCAGTTAGTCCTCCATTTGGCAGTAAGTAGTTTTACGTTTTAAAATGGCAATGGAATCACATGACGTTCTCAGGTGCATCCAAACACGTTAATACTAAGATTATCAGTCTATCATTAAGGGCAGACTTCACATTTATTTACACACTCTCAAAAAAAAAAAACATTCTTACCAAATATTAGTAGCTATACCTAAATGGTTTTAGAACCTTTTTAAAGGGAACCATCCCATAGCTTTTATGCCATTTTTTTCCCCGAGATTGCACCAACCACATTTGGTTACACCTTTTATTTTAAGCAGTATGTACAGTTCATGACACAGGTAAGAATGTTGTAACAAATATATGTATGCTATACATTTTGGTCCCACTTCATTGGTGCTCTTATATTAACTTTCACAATAAAAAGAGTGGTTGTTATTATGCAGCTTATTGTGTTATATGCTATATGAGATATTGTTAGGAGTTTGCTCTACGGATAGGTTTAAGCATTGGTTAACAGGTAGTGTCAGTGTAATAAGCCTATGTAATGTATGCTGGTATTTTAAGTACAACTTTAAAACATATATACACAATGAGTACATTATATCAAATGATTCATTTTAATGTGATAAAGGCCCAATTTCACAGACAAGGCTTAGAATAAGCCAGGCTTAGATTTTATAGTTCAATTAGGTAGATTTCATAAACATGCCTTAGAAAAAAAGCATTACTGGCTATCATCTTGCATCTCAAAACAACGGCACTGACATTTTAAGATATGTTGCAAGTTTCTTTCAGTTAAAACAGCTCAAACATGCATTTTAGTCTGAGCCTTGTCAAAAGACACTAATAAAGTGGGTCCAACTCCATGCAATGCCCACTTTTAATGATCAATTTAATAACTAATAGACACCATTAAGTTCTGCCCCACATATTTTAGCTCATTCAATAAGCTGTTTCTCTCAAGAATAATTCAAAATACGGAAATAAAGCCTGTCGCAACTTTCATTTCATACCGACTTTAACGCTGTTGTGCAAAGACTGCAAAATATTTGCTGTTATTTTATTTGCTATACTCCTGCCTTTACTTGCACTGGGATAATAATTGAGGGTTAGTCACAGTTTACAAGCCACAAAGAAGATCAAAATGAGTCGACTCTTCGTGTACGTAGATGTTCTGAAGTGTGAATTTCATGAAACGCCAGAGAAGGGGAAAATTACTTTAGGTGGTGAATCAGAAGATCTAAACTGAACACCAGAACTGCTTTACCTTGATCAGTTTTCTGCTGACACAGAATCAAAGCATCTTTGAAGCTGGTGTTTTTAATTTTTTCCTGTGAGCACGTTAGCTTTTTTTTTATAATCCTATTGCACACATGTGAGTGAAGCGAACTCATCCTGTGCCTCCGCCTCCAACTGTGAACGTCTGAAACAGCACGGTTTTAATATGAAGGGTCTGACCCTGATTGTCATCTTTCACTCCATCTCCATCTGCCTCTGTATCTGATTTGATGACACGGGGGACTGGGGCTCATTTTGCAGTCCATTAACAGAGGGCAGGACTCCAGTTCCCATGGGTCCTGGTTATCCCCCTTCCTCACCCAGCTACCCTCATCTGGTGAATCTCCTCACCCTCTCTAACCTCCCCCCTCAGTTGCTGACCTTTCTAACACTGTTGGCTAAACATTGCCTCCCTCTGTAATGAGCCATTAAACTGAATGCATTAATGACCATTTACTGTGTGTGTGTGTGTGTCACTGCAGTGTGAATCTGACTGCAAGGGATTTTACTGCAATAGATCAAGGGTTTTGTTTTCACTGCATATACGATGAATGCCATCATATCTGTTGTCCTTGGTTTGTGGAAGCGCTTTATTGTGTTATAATATCCAGACATTTTTAAATCCCTCAAGAAAAAAAGATAATCCTAATGAAGAGGAGATTAATTACTCCCATTTGTGTGAATATGTGTGTCAGAAACTGGCATAAGAATGAGGTGTGTGTGTGTCTCCCCTTTAGTTGACAGTACAGGAGGAAGTGTATGCCAACATTTCCTTTCCTCCCGGAAGTCGTCCCACAGATCACGATTAACACACACACACGCACACACACGCAGAGGAGAGAGAGAGAGAGAGGAGAGAATGACAAATATTTCATAGATCACATGTAGTGGTCTTAGTGTAATTTATTTACTGTAATCCTTATCTCGTTACAATAAGGTTCATTAGTTAACATTAGTAAATGCATTAACTAACGCAATCTAACGATGAGCAATGCATTAGTTAGTGTTTATTAATCTTTGTTAATGTTAGTTAATACAAATACAGCTGTTCATTGTGCATTCATGTTAGTTTACAGTGCATTAACTTAGGTTAACTAATACAACCTTTGATTTTAATAACGTATTAGTAAATGTTGGAATTAATATTAACTAAGATTAATAAATGCTGAAGAAGTATTGTTCATTCTTAGTACATGTTAACTAATGCAGTTAACTATAATGTTAACTAATGAACCTTATTGTAAAGTGTTACTCTTATCTTTTACAACCAGACTAAATCGTAACTTTATAAACGAACAAATGCCATCTTGACGAATTTGCTCAATTATTGATATTCAGAAAATAAATGTGTATATTTGAATGATCTAGTGAAGAAGGTACAGTAGCTCAACTAACACTTGTTGATGGGAGAAATTTATTTTTAACCAAATCAGGCCATTTTGAAATAGAAATTAAATGGAATCAGTGTAGCAAAATCCACATGATGAAATTGTCCATAAACTGTCAACAACCAATTAGAAATAGAGGAGTATGCATTGCTTGTTGTATCCATCAGTTGCTTTGGATGAAAGCATAAATAAATACATGTAAATGTCACGCAATTCAAAAACTCAATTAATATTAAACAAATGAAATATTAAAATTATAAAATAATATATTTGAACAATTCTGGAGAACCTTCACCCCTACAGCATCACTGTAAAAATATGTTATGATTAATCACAACATTTTTTCTTTTTCCAAACCAATCTCCTTTTATATTAAACCAAATTTGAAGGCAACCAGGTTACTTACTTTTTTCTTAATTAAACCAACAATAATTTTTGAGGACATAATTTTCTAAGATAAAATATGGAAATCACACTAAAAATAAACCTAATTAGTCTCCACTAACAATAAGATAAAACTCCCTGGAAATCAGTACAATATCAAATTGTCTTAACCTTTCAGGATTTCCTGATACCTCTGCACACATTGTCCTGCACCAATGAGCCAATTACCCCTGGAGTGTGTATTAAGAGATGACCAGATGACTGTGCAGTGGAGCTTTTGTAAGTGACAAAGACTCCGTGATAATGAGTGTAGGATCCATTGATGAACAGCAGTTTGATGCCATCACAGCTTCATTTCCCTACTTAAGGAAGAAGGACAAAAAAAGAGCAGAGATTGAGAGATTTTGACACTGATGACCCTTTTAGATAATGATTCTCTGATAGCGGTCCTGAAAGATTTAATTGACATAACATTTAAGGAAAATGAGCTGTTAGTTTAAACAAGTGGTTTTCACTTGGTTTTGCTTCAGGACCCAGAATGAATATTGACCCTCAAACTGATTATCGTACAAAAGTAACAATATATATATATATATATATATATATATATATATATATATATATATATATATATATATATATATATACATTGTTTGGTAGAATATATATTTTTTAATATTAAGTTATTACTTTAAATAAATTAAATCGTTTGGTATTTTAAGAGGACAGTTACAAATGATTATATATACAAATAGTATTAGTAAAATAACAACAGTAAATTAGGAACGATTACAAGTAACTAAACCAAACCCTAACTGTATCCTACATATTTTAATATTAGTACTTATTTGAGTTAGCACAACCTAACTAGGTCACCTTAATAAAGTGTAATCAACAATTTTTGAGTGAAAACATGCTTAAGAGGTATAGTATGAATGTATTTTAAATGCACTTTTAATAAAATATCATTAGCATGTAATGTACTTTACCCAATCTATAGTTTAAAGCACATTATGGCAGTAAGGTCCTTATTAGGATTTGATAATGGTTATATGTTTGATTAAATTCCTCTGAGCCATGATCCACAGCCTGAGGGAAAATGCTTCAGTTAATGCCTCCTCATTATCAATTAGCGGGTGGGTTAAAGTTTGTATGTAATCGGCTCTTAAGAGAGTCAATAGGTGTCATTAAACGTCAGCGATCCTCTGATAACGCGAACTCATCCCAGGAAAGGTCAACCGCCTGTGGCCTGATACAGTAGATCATTGTCCAGACCTAAGCGTGGCTTGGTCGGTTTCATCGGTTCACCAATTAACCACTTCTAATCCACGCTGTTTGCTGTTAAACTCAGCTCCATCATTTCCAACAGAGTTTCTGGATTTAACAGATGTTTTACACGATTGCTGACCACATCGTCAAGCCCCTCCGCCCACTTTCGCGAGGGCAACAAAAAGCTTTCAAGCAGGCCCATCTCAGAAGGCCTGCATTTGAATCCGTTTCACAGTTTATTTATTCCTTTGTTTCAGTGCTAGTCAGTTTAATGCTTAGCATGCACTATTAGCAATTAGCATTGCTTTCAGGCTCACTAGGTTGCTGATCTTAGAAGCTTAAAGCTCTGCCCGCTGCTTTGTTGTGGTCATTGATGCTCAGAGGGGGTTCTTGGGGTTAGCACAATAGATGAGGGGGCAGGAGAGGTTGTTGGCTAGGTGGTGGGATGGTTGGAAAAGGTACCTTGTTGATTTGGTCCATTCAGCGACATGCCTGGGATAAGCTTACATGCAAATGCATCTGATAGCTGTGATGTCATTGTTTTGGAACTGTCATTATCATCTTTTCATTCAAGCAACAGTCATTATAGAATGTTTAAAGAGATAGTTTACCCAAAAATTAACATTCCGTCATTTACTCACCTCGTGTCATTGCAAACCTGTATGACTTTCTTAAAAGTCAATGGGGTCCGATGTAGTCCCCAATGGACCCAATTGACTAAAGTTTTGTCCCAAATGACACACTATATACACTTATACTATACTCAACCTTCTTATTTTGTGATCCAACATGATATGACAGCCATTTCCCCTCTTCTGTAAGCAAATCTGCTAATGTTAACATGTGTCCAACATTAAAGGGATACTCCACTTTTTTGGAAATAGGCTCATTTTACCACTCCCCCAGAGTTAAACAGTTGGGTTTTACCGTTTTCGAATGTATTCAGACAATGTTTTGATATTTAGAAGAGTATCAGTAAGCAGACAGTTTCTGGTCTTATTGACTTCCATAGTATATTTTTTTTCCTATGGAAGTCAATGACCAGAAATTCTTCTAAATATCAGAAAATCAGCTCGATGGATTCAAAAACGTTAAAACTCAACTGTTTAACTCTGGGGATTGGTAAAATGAGCCTATTTCCAAAAAAGTGGAGTATCCCTTTAATGAAGTGCATCATCCATGAATTTGAAGTGCACTTTTTCTTCTTTCAGTGTGTGTACACTACTCGCACTATTTATACTACAAAGTGGCATAGCGCATAAGCACTCAAATTGTGACTCACCTTGATAAATTTCTATAAATATCTTTTTTAGTTTCCTACAGATCAAAATAATTCAAGTTTGGAGTTAAACAGTTGGGTTTTACCATTTTCAAATGTATTCAGAAGATTTTTTAATACTTAGAAGAGTATCAGTAACATTAGTAAACATCAGAAAATCGGCTGAATGGATTCGAAAACGGTAAAACTCAACTGTTTAACTCTGGGGGAGTGGTAAAATTAGCCTATTTCCAAAAAAGGTGGAGTATCTCTTTAATGAGGTGCTTCATCCATGAATTTGAAGTGTACTTTTTCTTTTTTCAGTGTGTGTACACTACTCGCACTATTTATACTACAAAATGGCATTGCGCATAAGCACTCAAATTGGGACTCACCTCGGGAAATTTCTCTAAATATCTTCATTAGTGTGCTACAGGGTTTTACCGTTTTCGAATGTATTCAGAAGATTTTTTAATACAGTAACCACACAGTTTCTGGTCTCATTGACTTCCATAGTATATTTTTTTCCTACTATGGAAGTCAATAACCAGAAATTTGTCTGGTTACTGATATTCTTCTAAATGTCATAAAACCGGCTAAATGGGTTCGAAAACGGTAAAACTCAACTGGGGGAGTGGTAAAATTAGCCTATTTCCAAAAAAGGTGGAGTATCTCTTTAATGAGGTGCTTCATCCATGAATTTGAAGTGTACTTTTTCTAATTTCTCTAAATATCTTCTTTAGTGTCCTACAGATCAAAATAATTCAAGTTTGGAATGACTTGCATGCTTTGTTTTTTTCTGAGGGTTGAACCGTTAATTTCTCTTTAATTGATTCTATTCCCAGATTTGGTTTATGCTAAATAAAATCTGTTTATTTCAATGAATTGCATTAATTCTATTGATTCTGTGATTTTTCTTGCCATCTGCCAAATGGACCTACCCAAAGGAACAGTCTGTTACATTCATTGCTAAAATCCGGCTCGTTGCGCGAGCGTGTTTTGGTTCGCCGAACCTCTGGGACTCGGCTCGCTCCCCCAGGACTCAAGCGCCCCTCGTGGGGTGGGATAAAGAGGGTATCCTTTACAGAGCAGGCCTTCATCCACTCACCAACCCCCATGGAGCACAGGCTACATCAATCGACACCACCAAGCCTATTGTCTGCACCGGGATTTAATCAGGTATTAGTTACCCAAACTGCAAGAGAAAGCCTAAAGACGGTAAGCTTAAGTGATCTCCATAGTTACCTTACAGCTCATAGCCTTGAGTATTATTAGATTAAAGACGGCAAACTGCTGGAGCAATGGGACAGAGAGAATGGCTAAATCCTATAAAAGCCTATACAGCCTTTAGCATTAAACGGACTATGCGGGGAAACTTTTTGTTGGTAGTCAGGTAATCAGATTGGACATATCAGACACCTACATCTGGCATCTCATCTGATGAACTCTGAAAGTCACCGTGAGGTTATGAGAGCTCCTCCGGCCCCTAATGCAATGCCGCATACCAGGATTTCCCTAAGATACACACAGCGTCCAGGACTGTATCAAATTAGAGGTGCTGGTAGAAAGACAAACATATGTCAGGCAGGAGCAGATCGAGTATTTTAGGAGGAGCTTTAGTCTTTTCATCTGTGGAACGTGGCATGGTTTGTGTGTGTGTGTGGAGGCCTCTATAATATTCTCAAGAATGTCGGCATTACCTGGAGTGTGGCCCATATGTTTCTACTTCCTGTCTGAAATATTCAAAACTTCCTGAGATGATCTCCAGCCTCAACCTGAGGAAATTTCAGCCCTGGTGTCAAAATCCGTATCCCACCCATACCGAAGGGTTTGTAATTACAAGAACAATATGTGGCGTGTGTGTGTGTGCAGTATATTCGGTCAGAACAGAGATGATGTTGTCATGAGATTTTGCAAGGGTTCAAGAGGCGGGCGACTCGGGCTGCTCCGAAGGGAGGCGATGATCACCGTACAGACGCCAGACTGTCATTAAGTACTCAGTGGCCTAATTATAGATTTAAATGTGGCTTATGTTAAAAGAGAATATATCATTAATTTCAGACCATGACAAACTCATGTCATATTGCTGCATTTATTAATCATGGGATATCAATTATTTATGTTTAAACAGAATCCAACTGAGTATATAATATATCTTTCAACATATCCTGTTGAAGAAATATTAAAAAATCCCAGTTGATTAAACTGGTCAGGGTAACACTTTACAATAAGATTCCATTTGTTCATATTAATCAACTACATTAGTTAACATGACTAACAATGAAAAATCTTAGTTTATGTTTATTTCAACATTTAGCAATCTGTTAATATTAGTTAATGGACCTGAGACAAACAATAACCAGTTATGTTTTTATTTTGTAATGTTAGCAAAGATTCTATTGCTCATTGTTAGTTAATGCATGAACTAATTTTAACCAATGGGCGCTCATTGTAAAGTGTTACCCTGGACTGTTTGGATAAAGGAGATATATTTTGAACTGAACATTTTTAGCATCATCAAAAGCACCCTGCTCTCCTCATTAAATTCTAGCAGGGACTGGAATGAAAAACTCTTGTGAACCACAAATACAGAAACCAATTAGCAAGTCTGTGATTTCTTTTCCTAGTTAATGATGCTATTAACTTTTGATAGCCCTCGTGTTGTTTGCTTTATCACTTGCTTCCCTAAATAGTCCCAGTTGCTGCTCTAGTACACTTTTCTCAGCCTGGTGTAAGTTGCTGGGTGTTTGCTGGGCTGTTTTCTGTGCCATGTGGCTCTTAACTAATCAGGGACAGACCAGTGTCAGTAAACACACAACACGACAGTGCCAGACTGAGACGGGAACTTCCGTTCCTGACATATGTACATGTTTACCTTGCTTTCGCTATCTAAATCAGGACATACCACAGACTTGCATGTCAATGGCAAATGTCCATGATAAAGAAAAATGTCTACACACTGTAAATATTGTTGATTTAACTTAAAAAAGTAAGTAACCTGGTTGCCTTAAAATTTTAAGTTGATTGAACTGGAAAAAGTGAGTTAATACAATGAATGATTAAATAATCAGAAACTCAAAATAATAAGTTATCTCAACTAAATAAATTATTTAAGTTGATTTGACAAAAGAAAAAATGTTGTGATAACAAATCTTGATTTTTTTTTACCTCTTTAAGTTCTAATGATGATTATAATGATGATAAGTTATGATTATTTACAAATATAATTAAATATTAATATCATTAGTTATCATTAGTAAGATTTTGGGAAGTAGCACTACCTGACATTTTTCAAAAATGTTAAGAATTTTACAGTTACAAAAATTTGACATTTGTTAATTTTTCAGAAATGAAAAAAAAACACCATACACTTAAAAAAATATATATTTTCAAGATTTGTTATGACAACATTTTTTCTTTTGTCAAATTAACTTAAATTTATTTAGCTCAGATAACTTATTATTTTGAGTTTCTGATGATTAAATCAATCTCCTTCATTGTATTAACTCACTTTTTCCAGTTCAATCAACTTAAATTTAAGGCAACCAGGTTACATAAGTTTTTAAGTTAAACCAACAATATTTTTTTAGAGTGTAGAAGAGTATTAATTGCATTTTTAATATTTATATGAAATCTGAAAAAAAGAGCGTCATGTCATTGACCCTTATATTGTTTTTATATAAAACTTGCTTTATGTATTTTTCAATTTTCCAACTTTGGCCGTCTCCAGATTTCCCCTAAGCAAACGTTTGTTCAGATTTAACACTTTTAGAGAAACATTTGCTCCTTTCTATAGCTAAGTAAACACACACACACACAGTGAGATTAACTAGTAGAAGGGCAGTGTAATGAAGCTTAATTAAGAAGGCTTATGTTAGTTATTGTTTTAGCAAATATTTGGTTAATGGCAACCCCTCTGCGATAACCAAATAACCAGAGCTTTTTTTCCTCACATGACTGACATGGATCGCCTGAAAAAATAAGTTTGTACGAAAAAGTCTTAGACAGGTGCTCATCTTCCTAATGAAGCAACAACCAATATAGTGTAAACTGCAAAGTTAACAGTCATACATTTAATCCAGAAAAAGTAGCAGGGAAATGAAGCAGGAGTGTAAAAACCAAAGATGTCTGGAAGTTTCAGCTTTGTCTCATAGTGATACTATTCTCTTGAATAATGACAGCTCTATTTGTATCCCTCTCTGTCTCCCCCTCTATCTCTCCTTGCACACACATATATATCTAAATCTGGATAATTACTTAAGTCATGACAGATTGTCTCAGCGTAGGTCACTTTAAGGGGCACCCGCTCTGCCTCTCTCCTTACTCTGCCCAGCCCTGCTCTGAGTAGGACAGTCTCCCTCCAGTGTTAATGATTTCCGCCCGGTTGGCTGGCACTGTTTCTGCCAGCCCAGGTTGGAATGTGGCAGCAGTGTGGGTGACGCTGCCATCTGTCCCAGTAAAGTGCCCTGTGTGGTGCCCAGCTGGTGTGGAACTGCTAACGAAGGAGGGAGTCTCATCTCACTCTTTCTCTGTCGTCTTCTTTCCTCCCTCGATCTAATTTAAGAAACTGTAGACCAAGTTAAGTGAGTGAGACCTTTTTCTGATTGTAAGGATGCTTCAAAATGTGATGTTCAAAGTAGTCCATGCGCATTTTACTCTTTCGTTTAAAATCGAGCAATTGCTTTGTGTTGGGAAAAGACTAAAATGTATTATTTAACAATAAACCAATACAAATAGCAAAATATATGTTTTTATATGTGTATATATACTGTATAGACACATACACACACACATATATATTTGCATAAATGCATGTTTATATGCACAAACAAAATGTTGTTACATGCGATTAATTGCAATTAATCAATTTGTGTGTTTTTGCATGTGTGTATACAGACATATACACAAATATAAATATGCAAATGTGCATATACACTCTAAAAAATGCTGGGTTGTTTTAACCCTATTTTGGGTAAAATATGGACAAACCCAGCCATTGGGTTACATTTTTAAATTACATTTTTAACCCAATGGCTGGGTTTGTCCATATTTTACCCAAAATGGATTAAAACAACCCCTTGTATACTACTTTTGTTGTCATGCACCAATATCCCACCCTCACACTGCTGTCTCAAATTTGACCAACCATTTGATTTCAACAGTCCATTTCTATTTTTTTATTGCTTGTTTTTTTCCCTCCTCTTATTCTTATTCTTTTCCCAATGTCTAACCACACAGCTCCTCTTCTCCTCTCTCTCTCTCTCTCTCTCTCTCTCTCTCTCTCTGGCACCTCGTAAAACAGCTCTATCTAATTGCTGCCGTTGGCTTTTTGGCAGTGTGTAGAGAGTCTGTCTCTGAGGAATTGAATGAGGCTGTGTTTAAACTGTGCAAACACACACATTTGTGTCAGTGAGCGGAGGGTCTACCGCATTACTGCCCTCAGGGCTTCTAGAGGGAAGAGCTCAGCAGGTCTGTCTGAAGTTCAGCGCATTATCACCTCCTTTTCTCTCCCACCGCTACAACAGCACCTCCTAATCCACTTCATCCACTCATGATCTAGTGCCGCAGTGTGTGAGGCTATGGGCTATATTTTTCACAGTCATGCTATCTCACGTTAGGGTTAGCATTTTTTCAACTTTAGTGTAAGGTTAGTGTAGTTAAGGTTAGTGACGGAGAGGTCCTGTAATAATGTAAAATATATGCGAAAATAATAATTATTATTATTATTTTTAACAATCAAGCATGAAAGCATATTCTAGTACACGGCAAAACAAAATCAAAACTTCGTAAGGGCATAATGAGGACCCATTTATATGGCGAACACAGCCTGTTTTGTGATCATGCAACTTAAGATAGTTGTGCTATTGCATTTCTAAGCAATATGACTTTATGACTTATGATTAAAAAAAAGCCTTACATTGAAAAAGGTACCATATATGTCTATACAAGAATATAATAGGTGGGCTCAAAGCAACCATCTAGAAACCACTAAAACACCTACCAACTCCCTACCAACTACCATAACAGCCAAAACCCTTAGCAACCACACAGAACACCCTAACAACTGCCTTGCAAACACACAGAACCACCTGAACGCCTTCAGAACTCCCTTATAACTCCATATAATACCAAAAGCCCTTAGCAACTACCAAGAACAATCTAAAAACACCTGACAACCACTCAGAACATCCTAACAATTGCATTGGGACCATTCAAAACCCCCTAGCAACCAATGTCAGGGGTAAGCTCTTAGCAACCTGATAGAAATCACTCCAAACACCTTGTCAACCCTCTTCAAACCCTTATCAACAGGACACCCTTATAAACCTTAGCAACCACCAAGAACAACCTAACAACTCCCTACCAACTACCAGAACAGCCAAAACCCCTTAGCAACCACACAGAACACCCTAACAACTTCCTTGCAAACACAGAGAACCACCTAAAACCCCTTAGCAACACTCAGAACTCCCTAATAACTCCCTATAACACCAGAACACTCTAAAAGCCCTTAGCAACTACCAAGAACAATCTAAAAACACCTGACAACCACTCAGAACATCCTAACAATTCCATTGGGACCATTCAAAACCCCCTAGCAACCAATGTCTAGGGGTGAGCTCTTAGCAACCTGATAGAAATCACTCCAAACACCTTGTCAACCTTCTTTAAACCACACAGGACACCCATATAAACCTTAGCAACCACCAAGAACAACCTAACAACTGCCTACCAACTACGAAGAACAATCTAAAAACACCTGACAACCACTCAGAACATCCTAACAATTTCTATTGGGACCATTCAAAACTACCTAGCAACCAATGTCAGGGGTGAGCACTTAGCAACCTGATAGAAATCACTCCAAACACCTTGTCAACCCTCTTTAAACCACACAGGACACCCTTATAAACCTTAGCAACCACCAAGAATGACCTAACAACCCCATAGCAACCACCTAGACCATAAAAACTCCAAGCAACCACTAAGAACGCCTTAAATCTCCATTGGAACCACCCCAAACACTGTAGAAAACTAGAAATCATTTGTAAAATCCTAGCAATCAATAGCAGGTGTGGGCTCTAAGGAACGAGATAGAAATCACTTAGTAGACCATATCAATGAAATAGTAAACCCACAGAACACCTAGCAACCACCAATAACACCTTAACCCCTTAGAAAAATCTGAGCACGTCAACCAAAAAAAACAACAACACTCTGCAAACATCTGCATAGCAACGCCCTGGCAACTGCTCAGAACATACTAGCATCATGGAGGCATGCCTCACTCACATATTCTTCAAAAAGTGTAAAAGTTGAATATGCAGATTACATTGAATAAAAAAATAGACATCCAGATTCTTTCTCTAAGTACTAATTAAAATATCAGAAAATCAAATGGAAATGTAATTCACTGTGTTTTTAAAAAGGAAAGGCACCATAATAGCCTTAATGCCTTTAAGAGATAGGCTTATTCATCTGTCGCTGATTCTTTATTTGGTCTCTCTTCTCACACGGCTAGAGTGAATAGATCAAAGCTCGCGGACACATTGTTGACCTGTCATTTGTGTAGATCTGTCCATTTGCAGTCTATTCAGTTGATTCTCTTTGTCCAGTCTGCATGGTGCTGTTTGTCGAGACGCTGAGCGCTCCGCAGAGAGGTCAAAAGGTTTCGCTCAGCTACTGTGTTGGGGTCACCGGGAGCTTGGCTTGGGGTCAGAGGTTGCTGGGGTACAGTAGGATCGTGTGTGACTCGGCACTCCATCACAGAGCGATGTGTGAGAAAGCAAAAGCTTTCTTTCAGGCCGCGTCCTCTCAATTTGCTTCAAACTCACCTCTCATTCAACCTGTTGCTATGAGATTTGCTGGCAAGCACAGGCGAATTCAACCCCCCCTGGGCAATTCTGTGCTTGTCCGTATTGTCCCGGGTGTGTAAGAGGTAATCATTAGACACCATTAAACGGCGGGAGCGTTTAACAACTTATTGGGTGGCTGAAAAAAGACTGTCCATTCAGTCTTAACTCCCAAACCTGAGAAAGATGGAGACCGCGATGCTGTTAGAGGTGGGGAAAGAAAATGCAGCAAAAAAGAGGGTTGGGAAGTAAAAAGAGGGAAAACACTGTGAAGACATTAACAACCGGCTGCATATTGTCTGTTTCTTTTGTGTTGGGGAGAATGGGTGGAGCTCATTCAGAATGATATAGGGTGAGAGAGAGAGGGCTAGAGGAACAGAAACATATAGTCAATGTTAGCTTGTAAATCCCACAAATGCTTAACTTCATTACATGGCAATTATCATCAGTAATTGGGAGGACAATGGCATTGGCGTCGTTTTCAGGCCGGGATTGCGGGGCAGAGGAGGAAGGCATGAAAGGGTCAGGCCTTTTACATATTATTAACTGAATAGGACCCTGGTTACAGTGAGAACAAAAGCAATGCACCTATTCTTCTGGAGTGGTTAAACTTTAGGCTTAATGTGAGTGGGAAGTGACCAATCTGTAAATGTTTCAGCCATAGTTTGATTGGTGGATGGGCGGAATGGGTTTAACCACTTTAGGGTCATGTATAGGTAAACGCAAGTTCACCTTGGTGGTGTTCTACTATTGTATTAATCGATTTAGTGCGATCACAAATGGTTGACATAGCGCAATAGGAAAGATAGAATGCAAAATTTAGCTCAAATATTAATCTCATGTCTTCTCAGGTTTCTCCAGATCCTACAATGACTAAGTTTACATGCAGCCGATAACACGTTCAAAACCAGAATATTACGCGAACGGCCATGTAAACAGGCAAAAACCTGAATATGCTCATATCCCGCATTTTAAAAACCGGATATTATACCTCGGGTACCCCTTTCTAACCCGAATTTTTGGTACCCGTATCGGCATATCCCCATAGTGATTTGTGTTCTGCGCATGTTCTGTTCGCAAGGAATCTTGGTCTTTTGAGTTTTGCTCATACAAAAATCAGCGTGCAGTAACTATACTAGAAATAAACATGGCGAGACGCAGCACAGCATACTTTTGGAGCGAGGTCAGTAACGTTACCAGCATCAAAGTGCAAACAAAGGCGATCTGCTATCTGCCCCAAACTATTCATTATCCACATGCTGCTGTTGTTGTTGTCTTTGGATACAGGAAGAAGAATCGGAAATGACGCATATTGTGTCTTAAGGTTGTTCGTACGACTGGCACATCGCTGTTTACATCGGGATATTGCAATTCCATGTATACAGGAGAAACTCTCTCTGCTCACGCAACGGGTTATTCCTAATGGTGCGTTCACACCGGACGCTGAATAGCGTGTCAGGTGCTAATGATTTCAATGTTAAGTCAATGCAAAGACACGTTACGCACGTAAAAAATTCCTGCGGTGCGAATGAAGACGGAAGACGCGAATACGCCTAGCGAATTCGCACGAATGGCACAAATTGTGCGTCTGGCGTGTTAAGCACGTTACGCGCAAATGATTTAGTTAGTGCTATTTGTGCATTCATGCGTTTGACGCGAATTCGCGTTGGCTGCCCGAGTTTAAAAATCTGAACTTTGTCGTCAATTCACGCCGCGTTAACCAATCAGGAGCCTAGCTGCTTGCTCACGTGGTGAAGTATCTGGATGCTTCAATAAATTATTTTGAAATATGACTAAATGCATGGTGGGATTATGCACAACAAAGCAAATATTTTATCACTTAAAACTTTATTTCTATATATGAGACATTATTCATTCCATATCTAGATTATATGAAATAGTATTATGATAAATAGTATTATCCAGCAAATGGTGAACTCGCCAAACGGTCTCGCCTCCAAGGGTCCGGTGGACACAAATATACAGCGACGATGATCCCCACGCCGCTGTTCTCAGCTCTCCAGAGCAAATACAAAGCCGTAACTCTCTTGATGAATGCTTGGTCGACATAAAAACAATGGCCGCCAACGGATTTCGATTCTGATGCGCGTCACAATTTCGCTTCAAACTTTTGTTTTACGCGCGTCAGTTTCACTCTTGACACGCGAATTAACAGAAAGTGTTCAAGCGTCAAACTGAGACGCGTCAGGCGCGAATTTGACACGCTATTCGCATCTGGTGTGAACGCACGATAATGTTTCAGAAACCCGAATAGTGACCTTAACCCGAAAATTGGCTGCATGTAAACGTAGTCTATGTCTCAAACTGTGCTTAGCGTCTGCAGTCAAGAGTCTGTGTGTGTGTGTGTGGCTAGCACAAATCAATGCTTCTTGCATTTTTTTTATATTTTTAGGATAAAAACGTTTACTCTCCTAAAATATGAATCTTTATTAGGTGGAATCTGTGGAAAATGTGGTCACGATATTATTGCAGTTGCCATATATGAGGCTATAACATTTTGAAGTTTTTCATTTTAGCGGCACTATCCCACAGCACAGGAACGTCTTATTAAAGACTTCACTGTGTGCATAGTGCTGGCAACCAATCAACAGCCTTCATCTAGTCACGGCCTTTAGCGCTAATCCACCTCAAAACATTCGGCTTTATCTGTTTTGCCCTAAAAGACGGCAAAATCCGATCCAGTTACTCTTGACACATGCCAGTGTGCTCACTCAGTACCGGATGCTTTTTTAAAATGCCGTTGGACAGGTAGGAGGCGTAATAATATTTCGAATTGATTGAGACCTTCCTCTTCTCAGGTTCGACCCAGCATAATAATGATATTGGCGGAGGTCAACAGTGCTTGGCTGCCATCATCACTAGCTTATTAACCCTGTGGCCCGCAGAGATCCACACAAACACATCGTACAAGAGGCTCATTCAGGCCTCAGGTTGGCCTGGCAGAGAGAGGCTGGGGTATTATAAGACCTAATCACGTCGAGGTCAAATATTTATGAAAGCTGCTTAAGAGAGAATGTGTTTTAAAGTCGATGCAGTTCAGAGTTAGCATAAACCCTCTTTAAGGATCCTGAACGATCAGATCCTGCTAATTCTAAAATAATGATGCTAATGCTTTTTGACTCCAGCAGGATCATTTGAAATGGTACTTGTTGCAGTGAAGTTGTAGAGTCTGAAAAGCTGAGCCGTTTGATAGCATTTAGGCAGATTAGGTTTGACGATAGACGCCATCAATGCGCTTAAGTCCAGAGCAACACATTTTTCGGCATTAGGTCTTGACTTAACCAGTTTGAATGTCATTGTAACAGTCTTACTGTTTTAAATTAATTTTCTCTTAATTGAATCAGTAATAAACAAATTAAATGTCTATTAACATTTAATTAATTATTCTCACTATAAAAAAAATATTTTCAGGATTAGTAATCAACATTTTTTCTTTGGTCAAATCAACTTAAATAATTTATTTAGATAACATATTTTGAGTTTCTGATGATTAAATCAATCTCCTTCATTGAATTAACTCACTTTTTCAATTTCAATGAACTTAATTTTAAGGCAACCAGGTTACTTACTTGGTACTTACTAACATAGTTTTTTAGCAAATTAAAACTCAAAGGGATTATCCGATTACAGACTTAAAGTGTTTATTTATTTAAAGAGAAGTTAAATATGACTGATGAAAGATCCTCAAAATACTTGATACCATCATCCGTTGAAGTGGAAAGAAACCATGATTATATTCTTGTTTTGATGTCAAAAGTCAATTAAGACTCCCCAGTGTATCAAAGGGTTAATATCTATTTTTATCTATTAAAAATTCTGTTTCTTGGTATAAAATTATGTGTGAATTTTAATTGAGCGTTTCAATCACTTTTCTACTTGTACCATCTCTAGATAAAGTTATTATATCCTGTACTGTGCACTGGCTCTGTTCACTGCTGAGTGTAATACACACCCGGATGATGAATTATTCTGGTCAGATCGGCCATGCAAACCCAAACATTCCTCAATCTCTCTCTCTGGCTCTGAATGTTCTAGCAGGATGGACATAGGACAGTAACGAACAGATGTAGTTCTACATCTGCCAGTAAATGGCACATGACACTAAGCTCTGTACGAATTTCCAGATGAGAACGGTTCTACTGTTCGAAATGAATTCAGACTAGCACAGTCTGTAATCATCAACTAGCATCATTCACTGTAAGAAGTGCCTTTGAAAAACAGTAGGAAAAGTTAGAAGCCTATAGTAGTTTATCAAGATAATACTTCAGGTGGGTAAATGACATTATTTAGACTTTCTCAGATACACCCACCCATAGTGTGTGTGTGCGTGTGTGTATGGCTAATTAAAGAGCAGTTAGCTTTGTGGAGCAGGTTCCTGGAGAGGCACTCGTTACCCTGTCCATGTGTTTCTGACCCCCATAGTCACGTCAGTGTCCTTTCCTACAACACACACACTAATGAGCCATGAGGGGATTGAGTGAGTAGAGCAGAATAAATACACTCACCGACCATCGTATCAACACACACTCGGTGAGCGGGAATGGAATGATGTCATCTCAAGCGTTTGACTGTCTAGACAGATTGTGTGAATATTTTGAGGTACTGTGTTATGAGAGATGTAGTGATCTGCCAATGAAGAGACAACTGGGGAAAAGGAGAAAAATCAAAGTGTACAGTGAGAAGAAGAAATTGGTTTTTCAAACAAACATTGCCACCTGTGTGTGTGTGTGTGTGTGTGTGTGTGTGTGCGCGTATGTGTGTGCCTACTAACTCTATTTTAGGGACAAATTTGTACCCAGAAGTGAAAACAAAAACACCTCCCTTTAGGGACATCTTCATTTGTAAATCTGTTATAAAAATAAAGAGATTATATATATATATATAGGGGTAAGGTTAGTGTTAACCCTCTGGGGTTATTCAGGTCAATAATGACCCGAAGCGTTTAAATAAAAAATTCATCGGAATGGTCCGAAACTTGGTGACTTTATTGGTACTTGGTATATGAACACCCAAAAAAATTGGGGACAGGATTTGAAAAGTCTAAGTGGTCGTAAAAAAATAGTCACACTCAGGACCTTCGAGTCAAAAATGACCCGCATAGGAAATGAATGGGAAATTGGCAAAAATGTGAAAATACTGAGTTTTTTTGTGCGTACAATCTACAAATCAGCAACGATCTTGAAAAAAAGCACACAACAGTGAAGGGGTGAATCTATAAAACATCAAGAGTGCAAAACACACTCATACACACATACACACCTTTATACACAAACACACCAACAAATTCAGATTATACATGTGTTTTGCATTTTTAAAAAGCTCAGTTTGTCCACGAGATGGCATCCATCTAATTTCAAAAATTGCTTTTATGAGGCCTAGGCTTGACTCCAAAATGAAATACAGTTTTTAAAAAAATAATACATTTTTTAAAAATATTTTTTTTCTATTATATTCAATGGGGGGAAATTTGTTCATAATTATTGCATTAATACTAATTATAAATTGTTTTATTTTTAGAAATTTTCTCAAAACACTAAAAAAAAAGAAAAGAAAAAAAAACAAGTTAAAAAAAAATTATGATTTTCTTTTTTAAATATGAATCCCGCCCTTTGGGTCAATTTTGACCTGAAGGTCCCAGAGTGTGACTGTTAAATGAACAACCCCAGAGGGTTAAATATAGGGGGATAAAATATAAAGTTTTTACAGTATAAAAGCCATTACCAGTCTATGGAATGTCCCGTGTGTGTGTGTGTGTGTGTGTGTGTGTGTGTGTGTGTGTGTGTGTGTGTGTGTGTGTGCAGCACTAGCAGCCCATATCTGAATCACTCCTTTAATTCTTGCTCTAATCTTTCCGTTTGGGCCAGTTTTATTATTATTTTACAGATTTTTCAGGATGTAAAAAGATGAATTTCATTTAGATGTCAATTTTATTGGAACATTAAAGGACAAAAAAAACAAAAAGCTAAAATTTACATTTATATGAATTAATAGGCTTGAGGTCAAAGGTCATTTTTGCGGTGGTTTTCCTATTGACCACCTTATTTTAAGAGGGTCCAGTTAAATTGCATAGATACTCATTAATTGGTTTATTTTCTCAATCAATTAGTTTCATTTTAATGGATAGTGAACATCCACTGTGTGCTCTGATTGGTTGAAACATATCACTTCACTAAAAAACTAAAAACCCTTCCATCTTTAGTGGCATTCAGATCAGATAAACGAAACTAAACTACAATTAAACTAAATTGTGTTTATCCTGTGTGTGTATCATTCAAAAAATCCTCTATTTCACCTGGTAGTATTTTAACATTAAAATATTCATAAGATGTGAAAATAAAGAATAGAGATGAGATGAGAATGCGGTTTATCCCAGTGACCACTGTGCCTGGAATATCCTGTGTGTATAAATATTTTATTTAGTCCATAATATTATTCTCTTTTTATTTGTGCATCTTGCTTTTACATTTATTCCGTTTTATTTGTTGTTTTTGTTAACGTCTTTTAGTGCAAGCCTAGTTTTTGGTCTAAATTAGCAGCAAACGCAGAGCATTTTATGATTATTTAGTGTGGATTATAATGTATTTATAGCATAACGTGCACAAACAACTCATTAAGCCGAAATCCATTGGGAAACAATTATGAAGTAAACACAAAGAGCGCCGTAAATGAAGCCTCATTTAAGAATAAAGTCGTATTTAACGTTCTCTGATAACTTTTTAAAGTTCTTATACTTTTTAGCTAATGAGTGCAGAGCGTCTCGGCCGGTTGCATTGTGAAGGATAAGTAGAAATTGCACTCGTGTGACGCTCATCGTCTGCTTTGAGGCACGGATTTCATGAGGCTCCATACAACAAGCAAAGCTAATATAGAAAAGCTACAACTTTTTGGGGGCCATTTTGTCTTTTTGACAACACATATCCCTGGTAATCTTAGCTGCGCCGAATATCAAATGGGAGCATTTTTAACCTCGTATTTCCGATCATCCACTGCGCATTGAAACAGGGCGGTGTGTTCCTATCTAAACACTCTGCATTCATAGCACGATGACAGGGTGTGTTTCAAAGCACTCTCTCTGCATTCTTCATATGTCTCCTTAAAGACACAGCTACTGTACTGTGGGTGCCTGCCAGTCTGCTAACCTCTACCCAAGACAATGTCTTAGGCTCCTCGAAATCCCTACTATTAGATAAAAGAAAGAAAAGAGGTGATCCCTTAATACGACTGAATGGCACGTCTCGGCCTCAGTGGCTGGCTTGTTCTTTTTTGTTTGCGTTTGACACAGAACGATCACCTAGTTTGGCATTTCCCTAGTCTTTGTCTGAGATGAACCTCTGCGAAATTACTGTTTGATGTACTTACAATATTTTGGCTGTCTGCAAAGTTTTAGTCATTATTATCGGCCGGCTTTGAGGTCATACATCACGGACGGCTTCTTCCCCCTCGCAAACTTATGATCAAAATGTTCTCGGTTAATTCTATGTTTTCCGTAGATTAGAAGGAGAATGTTTCGCCTTTAATTTTGAGAATTGTAACTAGCGTCCTTTACTCCACCCCGTTCACAATGGATGGGATGTAGAATCACAGAAGTAATGATTACACGGCTATAAGCAAACGTTTCAGCCGTTTAGTCTATGCTTGACTCATAGGTTTGCAGAATCAGGGTGGTTATTATAAAGGAAGCCATGGTAATCTGCACACATTCAGTTTGGGGTCTC
The DNA here is from genome assembly GCA_030378365.1 of Hybognathus amarus. Classification (NCBI taxonomy): domain Eukaryota; kingdom Metazoa; phylum Chordata; class Actinopteri; order Cypriniformes; family Leuciscidae; genus Hybognathus; species Hybognathus amarus. Next base: position 634,931 of record JAQIUQ010007522.1, read on the forward strand.
GGTTTCAAGAAACACACAACCTGTGGGGTTCCGCATCAGTAAATGACACATATTTTTTGTTTGTGGTCATTATGCGAGATGGTTATGGTGCAGTTCGTGATACAGACAAAAACAATTTAGTTTAAAACACATGCTGTTTTTTTTTATTTTAAATGGCGCACTCTTCTCAGTCACAAACTTATTTTCCTTGCACATTGAATACATTGTTCTTAATCATTTTTCAAAGGTTTATAACTTAATCAAATATAATGACTCGTTATCATACTCATCATTACATTTTGATGATATTTTATGGCATGAACTAACATCACCTTGTCAAAAGGTCAAATTTTGTATAATATTAAACATTAAAGGGATAGTTCACTTTGAAATAAATATTTGTTGTTTTAGTACATCCAAGATGTAGGTGTCTACACCTCAAGGGCATCCAAGATGTAGGTGTCTTTGTTTCCACAGTATTTTCAATTTTGATATTTTTAGGTCAAACCGTTCTTGTCTGTCAGTCATATAATGGAGGTCTATGGGGTCCACCTGAAAGAGCATGCACAGAGAAGTCCAAATTAAACATGATTTAATGACTCGTAAATGTAAGTACACATTGATGGCCTAAGACACGAAACAAGCGGTTTGTGTGAGAAAACAAACAGTGTTTATATCGTTTTTACCTTTTGTAACCACAGCCATGTCCAACTGATCTGCCGGCACAGAAGTTTAACCTTTTACTAAACGTACTTTAGATATATCGACATTCGTCTTCCATTACGATTTCCTGTATATCTAAATATGTTTTAGATCTTCACAGTGAACATTTACATTTACGAGTCATCAAATCATGTTTAATTTGGACTTCTCTGTGCATGCTCTTTCAGGTGGACCCCATAGACCTCCATTATATGACTGATAGACAACAACGGTTTGACACGAAAAATATCAAAATTGAAAATACTGTGGAAACAAAGAAACATCTTGGATGGCCTTGAGGTAAGCTAAAACATATCAAAAATTAATTTCAAAGTGAACTATCCCTTTAATAAGCATTTTTCTTTTATCTTCTAAAAATAATCATTGATTTGTAGAGTAGGACAAACTACTTAAAGTATCTAATTTCTATTGATTTTTTTTTTTTTACAAAATATCAGTTGTATCAACCTAACATTTTTTTACTTAAAATATAAGGAATCACAAAAGGTGTTTTGAACTGTACAGTATGGATGAATTGCATGTTTAACATATTTTGAACAAATCAATACAGGACAAAATAAGCTCTTGTGCTCTGAATATTTTCTGTATTTGAGTAAACATTTTGTAATCACTGTATACCCTCTGTTTCTTGCACACACATACATTATGATTCATAGTTCATGGTATAATGTTTCTTATTTGATTTTACTTGAGTATCTTGTTCAGAGCCCCAAGGCTACCTCTGCTCCTAATAGTAAATTGGCTCGGCAGAGAGCAAGTAATAATGATCATACAGCTGAAAACAATTGTATTGTTTAACTGTTGGGCATTACTCATTCTGGGCATATCTGTTCATTTATTTTGAGGCTACTTTGCTTTTACTTTTATTTGTTTTTATTTTTGCAGGCCAGCATGCTTGCAGCATTTTCCTGTTTCTTAAAGCTCTTTTTAATATCTTTTTCCTCTGCGAGCAAAATAAACACGTCCACTAACAAAAAGTGCTATTTTTATAGACTGTGCATGAGATTAACAACACGTGCGTAGGCATGCATTGAAAATAAGTGTTACTGCACATCACAGTAGTCTAGATAAGCAGTCTTGGCATCGTCTGCGGCGTTATGCTTGAACAGAAAGGTAAACGGCTGTGCTATGCGGATAGTCTCCTAGGAGGTACTCCACCTGGAAACAAACAGGTTGCTCGTGGCTCGGATGAGGGAATGTTTCCCCATCTGTGCCCAATGGAAAACCGTGTGTGAGAGGAGCACTCGACGGGGCTCTCGGCTTTCTGCCCCGCCGCTAATGATGTGGAAACGCCTCCATCTCTGTCAGAACGAATGCTCTGAAGGATTTATACTGAGCCTGTGGCTTAGCGAGAGCCTGTAAGCTCGCTAAATTACTAATGTATCATTTGATGAATTGGCATTTCTGCCGTTCACTTTAGGAATTGTGATTTCCTGTTTTATAGTCCCCCTAGGAGTGCTGCACTTCAGTGGCAATCAGTTTACTAAAACATCCACCAGTCAAAGCTGTGCGCAATCTTTTGTTTTTTTGTGCTTTGTACTGAAACTAAAAGGCAGCAGCAGCAGCAGCTCCATTGCAAAGTAAGACCTTGACTGAGAGACCCATACAAGTTGCTTATACTGTTTATTTTTAAGGGAGGAAGGCAACAGTATTTTTTGCCCTGCGGGTAGCAATGCATTCTGAGCTTGGGCTAAAGCTCTGAATGATGGTAAATCCATTCAGTGTGTGTTTGTTCTCCTCAAAGCAGCGCTTTATCAGATATTCCAGAGAACTCAATCTATTGCCTGCCCTTAGGTGATTTGTAATGGCTGATCATTGTCTATAATGCATAATACATTACTGCGGGTCCCCGCTCCTATCAATTCAGCTCACTTCAAATGCCTCTGTCAGCCTATCTCACCCTTGAGCCAGTCCGGATGTATGAATAATGTGTTTAAAAAAATCAATTGAAGGGATTGGGTCTTCCCTGTAGCGTCTGTTTATCAACAGCGTCTTTAGAGGTACCAGATTCCCCCTGCCGTCCTGAGGGAAAAGTGTGTGAAATAAGTTGCGAGTAAACAAAATGCATACAATTTCCCTCGGTCGCTAAAAATTTTAGCAGCCTGATAATGGAGTGAGAAGATGTGATGCATGTGATTGAAGGATGAACTGAATGGGGAAATAGAGAGAGAGAGACACACACACACACAAAGAGAGAGAGAGAGAGAGAGAGAATGCTTCTCAGCCTTCAGAGTCGCTCCATCTGGCCCCTCCTCTCTCTCTGTGAGGGGATTTGAGTTTTATTTACATTTCACAGGGGCTATTATCCCCTCATTAGTGTAGCTCTAGAGGGGTCTGAATTACCCAAGAGCCGGTTAAGAGCTCAGCGCATTTAGCAGCTGGACTAAAACAACCCAATCTTTTTTAATAAAGATAATGTAGCATGCTGAAGGTACGGTTACATTAGTGATGTTTCTGCGATGTGTGAAGTCTTTTTTAAAACAATCAGCTTTCTGGTGGGGGATCACGTGCAGGATACCTATTTAAACTAATGGGCTTTACCTCGGAAAATTTGCTCATCAGTGGTATATGGAGCATCTTAAAGTCACCATAAAATCAAAATTGAATTTTTTTTTTCATGGAATATTGCAGTAATGATTTATCTGTGCACATCATTATTTAAAAAATAAAATCATGTCAAAATGTTTAATCAAAATAACTTCCCCTCTATCTTGCTTTGATATTTCTTCTCTTCTCGGATGATGTGTTTACTGGTGTGAGGGTGGAACCTGTCACTCACATGACGTAACAGCAATAGAGAGCCTAAGCCCCTCCCCTTCCGGTTAGGAACCTTATTTCGGAAAAATATTGAATGGTAGTCAATGGCAAAAGACAACAATGATTTTGATCTCTGTTTGAATTGTGCCTGAATTACACATGATGTTTGTCAATTTAAAATATACATTTTAAAGTAAAGAAAGTCGCAGTTTGATGTAAAACCGCTGAGGTATAAGACTGTGAAAATACGAACCCGTTCTCATCCCAAAGCGCCATATTTTGACACTTTTGCAAAAGCGTAAATATCCAACGCACATGGCACCCTTTAGCGCCAAATGAGACGTAAAAATAAATAGGGCAGAAGGCGCCTCCTAGTGGTCTAACCCTACCCCTACCCCATACCTAAAACTTTTGGCGCTAAAGGGTGCCATGTGCGTTGGATATTTACGCTTTTGCAAAAGTGTCAAAATATGGCGCCTTGGGATGAGAATGCATTGAAAATACGTAATTAGAAAGACTACAAACCCCAAAGGCACATATTTTCTCTCAATGAATGAAGCTTACTTTACTGAGGCTAATGTCTGTCATTGTTTCTATAGTCTTACGTTATAATCGTAGCTTTACACCGTCATGCCTGAGTGTTTTGTACCAGACTGCACACACACGAGCAGCGGATCTCGCTCGTTGTTTTGCTTCCTGGGAGATGTAGTTCATTGAGCGATTTTCACATAAAACGAAATGTTACTCTTCTGTTTTATGACAAACTGCGATGTTTTTGACTTTCAGAATTATCTTTTTAAATTGACAAACATCATATGTGTAATTCAGGGCACAGTTCAGACAGAATAAAAAGATAAGTTGTCTCTCGCCTACCACACATATTTTTTTCCGAAATAAGGTCCCATGAGTCGGATGCAGAGGGGCGGGACTTAGGCTCTCTATAGCAAACCACAAAGCCTATCCAATCACCAATGGACAAAATCAAGCCCCGCCTTAAATTTAGCCGGGGAAAAAAAGACTACTGAAGTGCCGTTTCATGTTGACTTTAACACCATTAAAAGCGCAAGTCACGCAGACTCTGTGCTAATCACCGCTGACAAGATTCCAGGTTCACCTGAATTTGCCATTTCGGAAATAACTGTAATTAGTCCAAATAAAATAAAGTGGTTGAAAATACACCATCTGAGTCTATTTGAACGCTTGTGTGTTATTGTTAAATGTGCGACTTCAAAAAAACGCATCCACGACGACACAGACAAAGCTAACAGCGAGTTATTCGGTGGCATTCGATTCATTTCCCCACTCCTAACTCTCTCCGCGCAGACACAGGGCCCCTTATAAACGCACAGGCGCCTTTGTTCTTCCTTTGAAAAAAAAAATACAAATGTGGCGAGAGAAAGGGGAAATATTTATAAAGCCCGGAACGATTGTGTGTGTGTAGCACCGCTCGTCCCTGAAGATCGCCACGGAGATGAGGGTGATTATAGGAAATAAAAACAGCGACGGCAGGCTCATTAGCATAATGATTTCCCCTCGCGCTCCAGCGCGCCAGAGAGGAGAGAGGGAGGGAGCGCGAGAGTATGAGAGATACTCCCAGCGCTACTTAAGCATTTGAAGCATGCTAATAATCATTAAGTGTTTTGAGTAAGAGGAGGGGAAGAGAAATCTGCGAGGGTTGACTGGTTGGTTCACCTGGGCAGGACCAAATTAACCTCTCGCCTCCTTTTCCGCCTTGTTGCCGTCCCGCTGCCGTAAGGGACCTATTAGCGCGATCTTTTAGCCGGGAGAGGGCTTGCGCTACCCTGCTATTGGCTGTGGCCATCAATAGCGCGCTATTGCGTTTAATATAGCTAGAGTTGTCTCTCTCTCTCTCTCTCTCTCTCTTTAGAGATGCTAATGGCCTATCCTGGGAGATTAGATAAAACAGTACAGAAATCAGCTCATTAGCGGACACAGATGCTAAAGAGTGTGGTGTGGCATATCAACACTGTGCCTATGTCCCGTTACTAGTTCTGCCAACCTTGCATTCGCCTATAACTGTCTTTGTCAGCTTTCAGAATGTGACACCCAGACGTTGCACTCGAGATTTATTATCACTATCAGGTAAATTGATTTTTTATGTAATAGCATTTAACAGTGTTCAGTTTAATTTTATGTCTGACCCTTTTATCAAGTTGTGGACGTGTGTAACATCCAGTTGTGTCAGGCTCAAATCAATTTGACTTTGATAATCGGATAAGATTTTTCATCCCCAGCAATTACGTCGGGTTTCATTTTGCATTATGGAAGAGCAGCTGTTCATAATTTCCATGGCAACGACCCTGCTGGTTACCATTTGACCTTCATGTCTCTGGGCCAATTTTAATTGGCTCTTGTATCAAATTAAAAGGCTGTGACAAACTAACCATGGCCAGACGAATCAACACACGAAATGTTCGTGTATACTATTAACCAGAAGCTCAAATCATTCGGTAGAGCAATTTTTATCTATCCCGGGTAATGTGTTTGCCTTTTGAAGTGTTAAAACACAGGAAGGAAATAGCTAGGTATTTGTAAATGTTGTATTTAGAGTATAGGGACTGACTTCACAGACACAACATTGCCACATGTGATTATTTTTGTGTGTGTATGTGTGTATTAGCTTCCCTCGTTGTCAAAAACTCAAGGTTCAGGCCTCAGGAGTTAAAAAAGAAATAAAAATAAGAGAAAAGCCCCATACCTAATGTGCTTTTTCCCTCAGTGCATAACCAATCACATTCAAATGATGGAGTCGGACCCACATGAGGTTCTCTGTGACGGTAATGAAAAATCTCACTCTCATTTCCAAGTCAAACTCCTTTCAATCTGTCTACCCTGATATTCATTTCCATATCTGTATAGTAAATATGGATGCAGATATGAACTCCATTTTGCGGTATTTGTCTGCGGAAAGGCAATGATCAGTCTTATTCATCCTAGCAGGCAGGAAAGACTCCGTTTCTGTGCAAATTCCCATAGCGACAGTTTTAATTTAGTTTAAATCTAGGGTATAAAGCACAGACCATAGCTAATGCGTTAATTTCATAAAAATATGACCATCATTTTATATATTATATCATTTTTAAGCAATTTATTTTATTTGTATTATTTTTTGATTTCATATAGTGAAGAGGAAGGGGTTGCGTAATCTAAAATTGAAAAAGTAAGACAGCAAACAGTCGTAATGGTTCAAAATATGGGTTAAAATAGGCTTAATTTTCTTAAAGCAACATGTATTTCCTTCAGTAACACTTTACAATAAGGGTTCAGTTAACATGTTTAACAATGCATTCTTTAATCCTAGTTAATGTTATTCTTAAAAGGTACTTATACATTGGGATTTAATATAATACATTAAGAAAATTGTATCTTTTAACTTTAGTTAATGCAGTGGGAACTTACATGAACATTTCATTAACAAGCATTAATAAATGCTGTAAAAATGCTGTATTGCTCATTGTGATAGTGTTAGTTAAAGCTACAATATGCAAGATTGTTTCGACCACCAGGGGTCTCTGCTGAAAAAAAGTGGGCGTTTCTATGTTTGTGGGTGTTCTCAACTGGTGGGTTTGTAATCTTTCAATGAAAATGATGCCTTCAGCCGACCCAACCGAACCCAACCCCTAAACCCTACCATTACTGTGACGTGGGCAAATCGGGTAACGCGTCGAAACCACCCTCTGTTTATGGCCTCACCCCCTGATCTTGTAACTCCTATTACTGTCCTGCAGAGACCTATGATGTTCGAGCCAGACTGCAGAGAGAGGTGCTGTAATATTGAAAAATAATGTTTTTTTTTTAACATTCAAGCTGGAAAACATTCTAGTAAACCCCTAAAACAAAATCAAGACTTAGTAAAATGGCAATGAGACCTTATTTTATCATCTTCTTCCTCTTTCTTTTGATTCTTGTGATAGGCTACATGGACAACTTTACAATTTTATAACCTGTTGTCACTCAATAGTTCCAAATGAACAATGTTCAGTCAGTATAGGAGACGTTTACTTCATAAGTCTTTCCTTTTCGTTGTTCTTTTATTCAGCCGTAAACACACAGTCTCACACATTTACAGTCAGTCCTTAAGAACGGATCA
>JAQIUQ010007522.1:647500-705000 GCA_030378365.1 Hybognathus amarus
CTAGCTTTTGCATATTTTACGTTTGACGATAGGCAGTTTGATAGATTGCCCACTACCTGACTGTTCTTGTCACAAGGCTGCCCTCTATCTTTCAACTGAGGGAATGCATAGTGTTTGATTAAATGAGGCTTAGAGAATTTTACCCATATAATTAAAAATTCTAACTTTCACTCAGTTTAGATTTTGAATGTTAGAAAAAGTGAGGTGAATTAAATTAAACCATATTTACTGTAAAAAGTAAGAAACATGCCATTGTTACCTTAGAGAGTGATTTATACCACGTGATTTATTCCAATAAAATGAGTTTTGTTGGTATAACTTATTGTATTTTGGTTGATTTAGCGATGTTACATTTTTGACTTGGATAAAACCAGTTGCATTGGAGGTTAACATTGTTTTTGTGTGGAACTAACTGGTTTGACAGTTATTTGAAAGACTTGGACTGTGCTGTTTAAACCACTTAACTGTCATCTGTCCCACAGGTGGGACGTTTGCCACTATATTTTTAAATCAATTATATCTTACCTTTAGTAATATTGACAAACTATATATCATTTGAAAGCTTACAATCTCTAGTTTCCATATTTGGTGACTGATTTTCAAAATATATTACAGAGGAACCATAATTTATCAATATGCAACAAGAATATTTTCATACTCATAAAGCGAGTACAGACCTTTATTTTAAAATAGCAGAGGACATGAAAAATCATAAAAAAATTGTAGATACCTCAGTTTGTTTTCATGCCAAAAGTTCTAAAGATAGCATCCATACAATTATTTTGAAAAAAAAGGACTGAATTATTTGAAATATCAAGAAAAAATTATGGAGGCGCCCTTATATGGGCAGTAATGGAGTCTGATTGTGCCCTAGTGAAAAGTTTGGTACTGCGCTCAAACTAAATCTTTACTGAAAGCTAATTTTTTGAGATATCAACCTAAAATTTGAAACAACTTGTTCAGATTTTTGGCTTTGATTTTTCTGCAGTTTTAGAGTAGCCCAGGTTTTGAAAATATATCTTTTATGTAAAATATAAATAATTAATATTTTTACTTTGTACATTTCCATAAACTCAAACTTCTATAACTTTTTTTCTGTCTAACTTTCTTAAATTTATTTCACTTCTACAAAAATCTGCCTAATGTCTTCTTTAAAACAAGACCAATCATATGTCTATATTCCAAAGCATTCTTGAATTACAACCATTTAAGTTCGAAATGTGCATTTTCATGTCTATTCAAAAAAGGGGGGGGGGGGGGGTGACAGTTAAGAGGTTAAGGCGTGGGTTTTCTAAGCATGTATTTACATACAAACATTGTCATTATGGATATGGACTGAAATTCCAAAGCTAATGTAATTTAAGGTTTTAGAAATTGTTATGAGTGTAGAGGGTGTGATCTGAGTGAGATGTCAACAGAAAAGCGTTCAGAATGTAACCACACGGTGGAGGTCTGGTGCTTAATTATTGTAATAAAGACAGAATTTAGAAATGAAGTACAGCTGAACATTATTTAATTCATCGAAACCCAATGAAATATGCCCATAGTGTATTAATCTAATCTAAAACAATCAATAATGAAGTATATTGAACATAAAACACTGAGTGTTCTTTATATCTTCATGGTTGGCTAAATAGAATGTAATTATTTCAAATATGCAGTACATTATATTGTACATTAATAATAACAATGTAATGCCTGAATTGCGTTTTACATGTAAAGCTGCCAGTGCCACTGATTGATTACTTTCTAATTTCTCTTGCTGGGAGCAACTACATCTGGAGCTGAGTGCACACACTTCAGAGGCCGTCACCTGTCAATCACTCCTATAATTGATGATTCGGCCAATCTTGTGTCTGCTCAACCCCCTGCAAAGGAAACTTGTACTGTATCCTCTCAGAACAGCCAGCTGCCAGTCAAAGCTACTGTGACACACACTCTTTTCCCATGCTAGGACAAAATCAGTCAATCCTTGTCTCAAAGTGTGTCCATATGGAATCAACCCAGCTGTCAATCAGACCGCAGGTCAGCAGATGGAACCAGCCAATCCCTGTTGTTTTCCCCTTTTCTCTTTAAGATGACTGAATCTATAAGGTAGTGTCTTTTACTGCACCTCCAGGCTGTTGAATCCGTTTGAAGAAGGTCGAATCAAATCACAATAGAGATGATACTCATGTAATGTTACAGAATGAAGGCTGAGGTTGCTAGCGCAGCGTCCCTGAAGATCCCGGACTCTTAATTATGGTGAAGTAATCGGTGCATGCAGCATTGCCTCGGGCTGCCAGCCCCAGAGGTGAGCTCTACACAAGCACATCGAGAACACAGAGCAGAGAAGATACTGGTACTGCTTTGAAAACGCTGTGTAGTCCGGCCAAAGTGAACAGGTTTAGATTCATCCTTGACAAAGGTGGCGATGGTCTGGATTTAAAGTGTCATTATAAAGCGATTGATATAATTGGCTATTTAATACAGATATATTGAACATGTTAAAGGTTAATGTGATGAACTACATCTGTGGTTACTTTGTTGGACAACTGTGAAAACTTAAGGAGAACTGACTTCACCTTGGCACCAGTTGCTTCAAAGTCGTTGAAGAAGTTATGTTTGCCAGTCCCATGAGGGTCAATGCTTTACATCTAATGCAGTAGCATTGAATTGTTTGTAATGTTATTGGATATTAACGATCCAACACGAATGGCTTACTAATTCAGCATATAAGAGAAGGAGAAAAGTGTTTTAAAGGGATAGTTCACTCAAAAATGCTGTCAACCTCATGTTATTCCAAACTAACTTTCTTTTGAGTTTAGTTGAGTTTACAAAAGTATTTAAACATTTTTCAAAATATCTTCTTTTTAGGGCTGTCAAACGATTAATTGCAATAAATCGCATCCAAAATAAAAGTTTGTGTTTACATAAAATGTGTATAATTATTTTGTGTATGTATAAATACACACACATGCATGTATATTTAAGAAAAAATATATAATTTATATATAAAATATTTATATTTATGTAAATTATATATAAATCTATACACAGTATATACATGAAAATATTTCTTACATTTATACAAGCATGTGTGTGTATTTATAGATATAAAATAATTATACACAGTGCACCCACATATATTATGTAAACACAAACTTTTATTTTGGATGCGATTAATCGACGATTAATTGTTTGACAGCCCTACTTCTTTTGTCTTTCAATCATATAGGTTTGGAATGACATGAGGGTCAGTAAATGACGACAGATTTTTCATTTTTGCGTGAACTTTCCCTTTAGCATAAAAAAGCATGGTACGTTTAAAATGACATAGCCATTGTCTTTGTTAAAGGGATAGTTCACTTTGAAATTAATTTTTGATGTTTTAGCTTACCTCAAGTGCATACAAGATGTAGGTGTCTTTGTTTCCAGAGTATTTTCAATTTTGATATTTTTAGCTCAAACCCTTTCGTGTCTTTCAGTCATATAATGGAGGTCTATGGTCACCACCTCAAAGAGCATGCACAGAGTCCAAATTAAACATGATTTAATGACTTTTAAATGTAAGTAGGCCTACACATTGATGGCCTAAGACACAAAACGAGCAGTTTGTGTGAGAAAATGAACAGTATTTATATCGTTTTTACGCCCGTGCCCTCAGATCACTTGGACATGGCTGTGGTTACAAGAGGTAAAAACGATACAAATACTGTTTGTTTTCTCACACAAACTGCTTGTTTAGTGTCTTTGGCCATCAATGTGTACTTACATTTACAAGTCATTAAATCATGTTTAATTTGGACTTCTCTGTGCATGCTCTTTGAGGTGGACCCCATATACCTCCATTATATGACTGATAGACACAAACGGTTTGACCTAAAAATATCAAAATTGAAACTTCTGCGGAAACTTCTTGGATGCCCTTGAGGTAAGCTAAAACATATCAAAAATGAATTTCAAAGTGAACTATCCCTTTAACACCCACTAGTTATGACATTCTAAACTAAACTAGGCTTCCTTTATTTCTTTACAAAACAAGATATTTTTAAGAATGTTTAATCAGGATGCTGTCAAACTCCAAAAATGACCAAATTGAGCTAATTTAAAGACTTCAGAACTCATATGACTGGAGTTGTTGGTCACCATTCACTTCAATTGTTTTGAAATTAGCAGCTTAGACATTTTGCTTTATGACGCTCATCCGTGGAACAGAGAAAAATCACAGAATATTAAGTTTGTCTGTGTACAATATTTCTATCAATAGCAATTTAGAGAGGGGAAGTGAATCGAGCGCTATTGTGTAAACCGCACCGAGATGGTCTTTCCCGTTCACCACCAAGAAGATCACACACACACACATACACATTATCTTCTGCTTATTGTGTCACAGCCCGTGTCTTGAGATTAGGATTTTGTGATAACAGATCTCCCCCTTTGAAAGTATGTGAAAAGCAGCCTAAACATCAAATCTACATGCATTCATCCCCATGACTAATCTGCAGGCCTCTAATACTGTATGTCTGCCCTGGAAACAGAGGTGCAATGAGGACAAACATCTACTGCTGCTCCCAAAGCCCAAATGAAAGCAGATTAGCGGGGGCTTTATCTGAGATGGGGCTCTCCTGTTGCTCTTTTCTGTCCCAGATCCCTTCCTTCACATTCTCCAGCAGACACATAAAGGGGAGATTTCGGGGCTTTCGGCCCTCGACGCGTTTAAGGAAGTTTCGGCCGTCGAGGCATCCAGAGCTTTTCAATGGCGACGTCCTCCATCCCCCAACTTAACTGAGCCGCGGCGACGGAGAGTCGCCCGCGCGTATCATGAATAGGTTTGGTAAAGGCCCCTGCTGGATGGGAGAGGGCAAGGCCTGACAGCCTGGTCCTCGTGTTCCACGATAGCCCGATTGGAGGTGCCCGGCGGGGGGCCCACTTCCCCCCAACCTCCGTCACGCTGAGATAATCAGGTTTGTGTGAGGAGTATGTGCTCTTTTGACAGTCATCATCCCCTCATTGATCCATTACACCCAAGCCCTCATTGTTCCCCAAAGTGTTTGAAATGCCTATTGGAGGAGAGGGGAGGGGCCGGCTTTTCTCGGTCCTGTCAATCAAGACGGACATTTTTCTCACTGTTGCCATAGCCCGAGGTGAGAGGTCAGGAAAACACTGAATGAGAGTTGACGAAGCGATAATAATAGCGTATTTGGGAGGTTCTTTTCAACGGGGAATTCTGCGAACACACTAACACACAGTGAGTAAATGAAGACATGTTTGGATACCACAGCCCCGCTGTGAGACTGAGGGGGAGACAGCGGTGTTTGAAAACTAAATAGGCTTAGGAGATTTTTTACCCATGAGTCTTAAGGAGAAACCCCCTTTGAATGTGTGACCCTGCGGAGGCTCTTTATTTCTGCTCTCCTGAGCTCTGCCGAGGAGCTGAAGTGACCGGGATGAATTGACTCCGGCCGAGAGCTTGTTGTCTTTAGCTGTGATTCAACTCAAGACTGCATTGCTTGTTTGAGAAAGGTGAAAAGGATGTTAGTCTAAAAGGCAAGAAAACTTTTGAAATGAGAAAGTCAGTCACTCTTTGCAGAACTCATCAAATCCAAACTCATTGGTGTTGTCCATGCCATCAGAGATTTCTTTTTTCTTTCTGTCATGGAGGAACACAATATATTGGATTTCCTTTTGTCAGAGAAACTTGAAATAACTAAATAGTAATTTAGTAACTTGCTGCAGAACAACTTAAAACTTAGTGTTTTTAAGTTGAGAATGAGATGCTTTGAGTTGGATCTCCATGTCATTGTTTTTAGTGAGATTTCATTGTAAGTGCATAATTGGCTTCATTTGTGTGTCTTTGTATGCATGTAATGATTTTGTTGCATATCTTGGCCAGGTCTCCCTTGCAAAAGAGATTTTTAATCTCTGGTTAAATAAAGGATATATATATTTTTAATATATATCTTTTTTGTACTTATTTATTTGTATAATTGAGGCAACACTTAATTTTACAGTGTATTTCTTACAAATGTTACTGTATAGTAACAACAGTAAATTATGCATAATTACATGCAACTAACCATTAACCAAACTCTATAGTAAGTATATGTTGTTCATTAATATTACTCACCAATTAAATGTATAATAACACTGTAACAAGGACACCTTAACATAAAGGGTTACACGCCATACTGTATTTACTATAGGGTTAGGGTAGGATTGGGATTGGTTGAGGGTTAGTTGCATGTATTTATGCATAATTTACTATTATAATGGAAAATACATGTAACAAGGACACTGTAAAATAAAATGTTGAGCAATATAGTATAACCTTAAATTAGTCCTATAAATTGTATTGCTGAAATGAATAATTAATATACATTTATTATTTATTCACTCATTTATTTATTTATTTATTTATTTATCACTTCCTTGCTTTATTTATTTATTAATATGCATATAACATTTTATTACTGATATTTATTTATTTATTTATTTTAGGGCTGTCAACAATTAATCACGATTAATCACATCCAAAAAAAAGTTTTTGTTTACATAATATATGTGGGTGCACTGTGTGTAATTAATTTATATATATATATATATATATATATATATATATATATATATATATATATATATATATATATACAAACACATGCTTGCATATATTTCAGAAAAAAATCATGTATATACTGTATATAGATTTATATAATTTATTTTATATATAAATATAAATATTTTATATATAAAAAATATTTTTTCTTAAATATGCATGCATGTGTGTGTATTTATATATATACAAAATAATTATGCACAGTGCACCCACATATATTATGTAAACACAAACTTTTATTTTAGATGCGATTAATCACGATTAATCATTTGACAGCCCTAATTTATTTACTTACTTACTACTTATTTGTAGGTCTAACACTAGATACCTGAAATGACTGATTATGCATGAATGTTTATTTATGTACGCCATTTTATGCATTAGTATTCATTTGTTTATAAAATAATTAAGCAGTGATATTAATTTATTGATTTACTTGTAGGACTACAATATTTTATTTCTGAAATAAATAGTTAAGCATTAACATTTATTTATTCATGTATAGGTCAATACCATTTTATTGCTGGAATGAATATTTATTTGTTTGTTTATTCGTCTATTTAGGCATTATAAGCTGAAATTATCAAATTAAGCATTACTATCTTTTTGTTTATTTGTAGGCTTATACCATTTTATTGTTGATAAATGAATGATAAAGAATTAATAATCACTTATCAGGATATGTAAAATAAGGCTGAAAGGCTGAGTGATGCTCTAGAGTCCATACTGGATTGAAAAGCCCAACTTTAGCCATTCTTTCCCCATTGTAAACCAAGACAACACATTGTCCCCATTGAAGATAATGACTGCGTTGACTTATTTAGAGTACAGAGGATCCCCTTGATAGCGATGTCAAAAAGAGGCCGGTAGTTGATTTATGACCCTAAAACATGGCCCTGGCCTCACAGAAGGATGATACAATTACCCCAATATGAGCCTTGTTACTTTCAGCTAAGTGTCATGCTTGAGATGGAGGCTCTGTGGAGTCTGTTGTTTGGCTGGGCTATTTAACCGAGCGTTTATTACTCCTCCCCTTATAAATCAGTGTAGACAGTCCTGCTGAGTTCCACCAAGCACTTTTCATATGACTTCGGTTGTTGGTTTGCTTGCGCGATCCATCCATCTTGGCTGCGACACACGGACTAGGTGGCAAAGAAAGTAAAAAACAAAACAACAAACAAAAGATTTGCATTCAATGCTAACAAGGCCGGTGAGATCCTAATCCTCGTCCCCTGTGTTTGCGGCTTGTGCTTGAGTTTCTGCATCTAGGGTTTCTCTGGGAATGTCTGAGTCTTTTACTGGTGCTGAACCTAAAGATCTTTCCTCATGTAGTACTGTGAGCTCCCACCTCCAGACACCACTGTCCTGGCAGAGTGAAGGATATTGCTCTGAAAAAGTTTACAGTTTTACTGTAGAAGCATTAGCAGGCCTAACTATTTGACAGTAATATTGTAATGTAGATTCATTGCAAATTATAAAATGGATCACTCAGTCTCTAAATTCTAACTATTAGCCATGTTTCAAACTGTTAAAAATAAACACACACCTTTATTTATTTTTTATAGCCATAAATACATTTCAAAAAATCCAAATACATGCGTTTATTCAGGATTTTTTGATAACAAAGACACCAAAATGACGATCTTCTTTTCTAACGTTTAAAAGTAACTATTTACAAGAAATATTAACTTTAAAGGAGTAATTTACTCACTCCATGTCATCCAAGATGTCCATGTCATTCTTTCTTCAGTCGAAAAGAAATTAAGGTTTTTGATGAAAACATTCCAGGATTTTCTCCATATAATGGACTTCAATGGGAACCAAACGGTTCAAGGTCCAAAAGACACTTTCAGTGCAAACTGCAAACTGTTGAAAGGGCTTTAAACGATTCCAGATGATGAATAAGGGTCTTATCAAGCGAAACGATCGTTCATTAAAAAAATAAAAATAACAAAGTTTAAGTTTTATAAGCTCAAATGCTCTGTTCTGTGATGCGCGTTCATGACTCATCAAAATGAACAAATCTTTTTTTTGTGTGTCATTTGGTTTATTCAATGAATGAAATTAATGAGTTGACTTGGGAAAAAGATTAGTTCATTTTGATGAACGAGTTCGAATAGGAGACACGAACGCGCATCACACCTAACCCTAAAAGAGCAAGGTGAGCATTTGAGCTTATAAAACATTATTTTTTATTTTTATTTGTATTTTTTTTAATGAGCGATCGTTTCGCTGATAAGACCCTTATTCATCGTCTGGAATCATTTAAAGTCCTTTGAACAGTTTTTACTGAAACTGTCTTTTGGACCTTGAACTGGTTGGTTCCATTGAAGACCATTATATGGAGAAAAATCCTGGAATGTTTTCATCAAAAAACCTTAAATTATTTTCAACTGAAGAAAGAAAGACACGGACATATTGGATGACATGGGGTGAGTAAATTATCAGCACAAGTTTTTTTTTAAAAGTGAACTCCTTTAAGTTTGTAACATTTTTTAAGTTTGTTTTAACCATTAGTAATGCATGATGTAGATACTAGCATTTTTAATTGACTTTGAATTTATTTGCACAGCTCTTTTAACAATAAATATCATTACAAAGCAGTTTTAACTTTAAAAACCTACATTTTGTAAAGTCTTTTAGGAGTGTTGCCCTGAGCCTCATGAAGTCTCTAGCGGCCCCTGGGGGCCCCACTGGAGAAACTTTGGTGCATACTCATTGTCATGTTTATCATTAGATGTTTCAGTCATTAATGTGGGAATTAAGTGGAAAAAAATAAATGTCCGTTGGACATAAAGTGTTAAAGATTAATGTACCTCCAGTTTGATGCATCTGAAATGCAGTATTGATTTTTCCCCGAGGCTGCAGAAACTCCTCACCGTGTGGTAATTGCAGTTGCACGAACAAGGTTGGTAGTGACAAGTCAATGCTAGAGAGGACTTGACTTGGATGAATCCGTGTGTGTGTGTGTGTGTTTAGGAGTAAGTGTTTGCATATGCATGTTTCATGCTTCAGGAGGCAAAAAGAAAATTAACCACCAATTGACCTTCTGTGTCTTCCACTGTAGAAATTCCCCTTAGCATAATTACTTGGCTTTTACCTATAGTGTGTGTGTGTGTGTGCGTGTGGTTCAATGCAAGTCTGTGTATATTTAAATATATGTTTTGGTGTGAATTAAAGTGTGGGAGGTGTTTGTGTGTATATGTTATAATGTCGGCTAATATTACACCTCATTACCAGCTTGACTGCAAAATGATTACATTTGATAATGAGATACACACACATACACATTATATTTTCTCTCTCAGTCTCTCTCTCACACACACACAGTCTGGTGGGGGTCTCGGTAATGGAGTCATTATAGGCTTCAGTGGTTTGAGGACTTATCACAGGATACAGGAAGTCTGCTGGGAGAAAAAAAATCAAATGAGTTCAACCAAGCGCACAAAAGACCATTTCATTAAGCTCTGCCCCTATCAGCAGAAGATGGGCGCACCCGAGCCGCCCTCACCATACAGGAATAGATCATTTATTAAGGGAGACTAATGGGATTGTGCTTTAATGTAAACGGCACTCATCTGTTTGGGTTCGGTGTTTAAACCAGCCATTATTCTGCTCATTACAAAGAGAGGGTGGGAATTATCTGACGGCTGTCAATATGACCATCTGCGTGAAGCCGTCGAAAAGATCACTGACCACAAAGGCTATGATTATTCTTATATGTGTGTCAGCATGTGTTGTGTGTATTCGTTATCTTTACAAATCAAATGATCTCCTTTTGGGTACATAGGCATTTTTATTATGTGAGATACTTTATGTGCATGTGATGGATATAGAGAAAGGGAGAGAAAACTCTGTTCCAAAAACCTGTTGAGTTTCCTTGTTTTCTACTGCCCAAACAAGCTGCCTCCTTCTACTAAGGGAGCATTTTCACCAACAGAGTTTTATGACAACTCCTAGTCATTTGCACTGTAAAAATAATCCTGTAAAACAACGGTAATATACTGGCTGCTCTGATTGCCAGCATCATACTGTAAAATATGGTGTGTTACTCTTTTTGAAATTAACAGCTAAATAGCATATTGTCAGCTACAGTATACAACTTTAATTTGTATATATATATATATATATATATATATATACATATATATATATATAAACAGTAACAGACCATATATGTAACAGTATGATGCTGGCAACCACATCTGGCAGTAGTTTACAGGTTTTTTACAGTTTTTTTTACATTGTGTAAAATTATATGATATGTCAAAAGACTTCGCCGTGTACAAAAGATACTTTATTTTTTTTTTTTCACAATTTTGCTATGCATCTTGCATGCATATGACTTCTTATTAGACCAGGTTGGTGAATCATGCTTAATTGAAAGTCAAATTTTATTGACATTGCTTTTATACTTCAAATATTAATATATATATATATATATATATATATGTTAGGGCTGTCAAATGATTAATCATGATTAATCACATCCAAAATAAAAGTTTGTGTTTACATAATATATGTGGGTGCACTGTGTATTATTATTTTGTATATATATAAATATACACACATGCATGTATATTTAAGAAAAAAATATTATTTATATATAAAATATTTATATATAATATAAATTATATATAAATGTATATACAGTATATACATGAAAATATTTCTTAGATATATACAAGCATTTGTGTGTGTGTGTATATATATATATATATATATATATATATATATATATATTATATTACATCATTTACATATATATATTAATATCATATGTATAATAATTATACACGTGCACCCACATATATTATGTAAACACAAACTTTTATTTGTGTTTGTAATCATGATTAATCATTTGACAGCCCTATATATATATATATATATATATATATATATATATATATATATATATATATATATATATATATATATATATATATATATATATATATAACTATACTTGCAAATAATATAGTATTAATGAAATAAAGTGTACTTAGAATAGAATAGAATGAGAATAGAAATTACAAAGTATTGCAATTGCAATGTAAATAGGGTACACTTAATTAAGAAATTATATAAAGATGTTAACATGTTAATTGCGGTCAAAAAACACTCCAAAGTTCAGCAAATTGCATGTAATATAACATTTTTATGAAGTATATCAAGTTATTTCCAGAATTAGTACTGTTGTAAAAGTATGCTTGTCACAAATCGCAGATGCAAAAGTGTACAACTTTTTACAAGGGACTTCATACACTTTAAAATGTCAGTAATTTTACGGTTTAGATCAGGTAACAACTAAATGTTACCACTTTTTTAAGCAACTTATTTGGTGCGCTCTAGACAGCATCTGTCACATATGACACTTGACATACATTGGATTTCCTAATAGTTTGGCTAAATATGCACATGCTAAGCTAAAAATGACACAGCATACATACGTATTGGATAAAATGGTTGATTTTAAATCAAAACTGATTGTTTTTCATACTTTACTCTTTTACTTTTTTTTACTGAGCTTGCATTGTAGTATCACATTTCCTTTGGATAAAGTGATGCTGCCTTTGACCAAAAGCAGGAATCTCATTCTACCTCCTGGAGCAGGCTTTGCTTCGAAGAGCATGTATGATGCCTTAAAATGCTGCTTAGGAAGCTCGTGAAAGAGTGTAATTTGATCATCCTTTCATCCCTTTCCCCAGTCAGTGCTTTATGTAATTGAGTCAAATGGGCCATATTAACCCCGGCCAGCTTGTGACTTGCCAAGCCACTGGTCATATAAACAGTTGGCGGGTGTCCTGTTTCTCTTTCGCCTGACTCTCTATGTGCTCTAAGGCCGCAATTGATAAAGAATGGCAGATATCAGCTCATTCTCAGAGGAACGCTCGCCTGAATCATATAGTTACCCTCTTGGGAAAAGAGAGAAGTGGAGCGGTATTGACTGCTGTCTGTCTCTGAGGGAGGTCAATAGCCAAACACCAGGTAATTTATCCACCCATCAATGACTCAGTACTGCGTTAAAAGAGAAAAGGCAATGCAGAACGCTTCAGTTATCAACAACCTGCGCTGCTGCTGCAAGGTTACGGGCCATTTTCTTATCACAAGCTAACAGATGTATAACCGGGCGGTCTAAAAGCAATGCTGGGATCAAATGGTGTGCTGACAAGCTGTCTGCTAGTTGACCAAATCATTTGAGAATCATTAGTGTCATGGGATACCCCATCAGTGAGGAGAAAGATGACCAAATGGAGGTTGAAACATTGAGTGTGTGTGGGACGGATGTCTAGACTTTGGTGGTCTGTGTCTGGGGGGTCTTATATGTGTCTCATCTGTAGAATCACAGTGCTTAAATGTGCTCAGGAAGTTGATTCAATATGTACGCTGAATATTATGTGTGATTATGCTGAAATTAAAAACACGGTCAGAAATTAAGCAGGGCTGCAGGTCAAAACATCGAAAGTAGTAGTTTTATTCATGAGGGCCCTGTAATGCATTCATCTGGTACACTGTAAAAAAATATTTTCAAGATTTGTTATCACAAAATTTTTTCTTTTGTCAAATCAATTTTTTTAGTCAAATAATTTATTTAGTTCAGATAACTTATTATTTTGGGTTTCTGATGATTAAATCAATCTCCTTGTATGAACTCAATTTTTCCATTTCAAGCAACTTAACCAGGTTAATTTAGGTTTTACCAACAATATTTTTAACAGAGATATAATTTAAGTTAAACAAACAATATTTTTTACAGTGATGTAACATTTAATATAGTTCATAACAGTCTGTTCTAGACCCATCGATAGTTGTTATACACTGTAAAAAATTGTATTGCATTTACAAATGTTATTTTATTTTTTACATTGCTTTAACTAATCAAAATAACTTTTTTGGTAGGTAAAAAATAAGTAACAAAAAAAACTTAAGTTTCAACTTGCTTGCATAAGATTCAACTTGATAAAAAAGTCTGTTTAAATTAATTTAAGTTGAAATTCCAAGTTGACTGTACTTTAAAATGCAGCTTTTTTTTATTTAATTTTTTTTTACATTGCATTCGTATATTTGGATTCGCTGTAAAATGTTTAAATGTGAAGCTAATATTAAGTGGGTTTTGTTGTAAAAAAATTGACTTTTGATATCTTTTTAACTACTTTTGTATCTGATATCGATTTTATAGGTAACTGCCAGAGCATTTTAAATTCGACTGATGAATGAATTACTGATTCTGTTGAACTAGTAATATAAATGGATAACATATTGTGTGATAAAGAAGATGCGCTGCCTTTAAGGTATAAAATTACCCTTCAAAATATACCGAAATACGGCCCCTTAATAAAAATATTATTTATGGCATTTTATTTATTTATTTGTTTGTTTTATTTTCATTTTAACATCAATGAATGCTTTCTGAAAACACTACAGAATTCTGTTTGACAGTTCTGTATGCAATATTGCTTTATGTCATTGTTACAGATATCGAAAGTACCTAAGTGTGTGTGTGTGTGTGTGTGTGTGTGTGTGTGTGTGTGTGTGTGTGTGTGTGTGTGTGTGTGTGTGTTTAGAGAGGGAGAAAAAGTGCGCAGTTCAAATGCTGATTACAGTAGAATATATGTAGTCTATTAAATGTCTGCTGTCTATTGATCATACGCCATGGTTCTTCAGTGTGACTGCTCTTAGACGTAGGTTGTGTTACTCTCACTGACTGAAGATGTCATTACATTGCATGTTCTCTCCATTACACATGGTAACACACACACACAAAAGCGCTTATTTTGGTCTAATCAGATTGCATGTGCACTAGACTAGAGCACACACTATAACTACAGAAAACAATGCAGTACTGTATAACTGAAAGTCCATATATATGTATTATTTTGTGTTCTTCGCATTAAGATTGTTCTGTTCTGTATCACATCTTTTTGTATTAATATAAGGATTCACATTTGATAAGAATATGCTTAATTGAATAACCTATTTAACATACACATAATCACATGTCATAGTGTCAACTATCATCTGCAAAATTTTGCACTCATACTCAAACTGTCCAGACGGTGGCGCTTGAACTCAGCATGTCATATATTACTCTTTCCACCTGCACATGCTCTCCATGTATGAGTGTTTTGACTGCATTTTGATTGTTTTTATGTACAATCATTTTTGAGATGTTTCAACTGAGGCTGATTGGCACAGTTTTCATTTGTTTGTTTAATATCTCTAGAGGACTGAAATTCAGATTGGGGCCTAAAGACAAAAAAAAAAAAAAAAAAAAAAAAACAGATATATGTAACATCACAAAGTATTTCACAGATTATGTTGAGTTCCAACATGGTTCTGGCACAAACAGATTCTATTTTAAACCAAATCAACTCCATGCACACATTTGTGTGATATAATTATTTTTAATTTAATCATCTTAAAAATGTGTGTGTGTGTGTATGTATGTATGTATATATATATATATATATATATATATATATATATATATATATATATATATATATGCATATATATATTAATAGCTTCCACACTTTTTAACTAGGCTACTTAAATACTATACTGCACACTGTACAAAAATGTATGAAGACTATTGGAGTACATTTACAAGAAAATGCTATTTCTGTTCTTCTACTTTAAAATGTCATGTTTAATTCTTTGTTATTAGAAATATGTACGGCCAATTTCTGAGTGATTTTTTTTTCAAAGTAAATCAGTGTGTGGTAGTTGTGTAAATTAGAGGTTTAATGCTTGTTCAGACAGAAAAAAATTGTAAATATATATGGCAACACTTAATTTTACAGTGTCTTTGTTACCAATGCTATACATTTACCAGCTATAGTAGCAGTACATTTTGCATAATTACATGCAACTAACCCTAAACCAAACACTAATCCTAACATTATACATGACGTTAATTAATATTAGTCATACTTCAATGTATAATTACACTGTACATCTTGACATAAAGTGTAACTATATCACCATATTAAAATAATGTTATTGAGACCAAAAATCAGAAGTTAACCCTTTACCAACCAACACTGTATCCCAAACCATAAACCAAACATAAACCACATTTCTTTGTGATTTACTTTAGTTTTTATCATTTTGAACCTAAGAAGAAAATGTTGTTGTAGGGTTTTATGACTGGCCAAAAGATAAAGAAATACAGGTGAGAGAGAGAAAGAGAGAGAGGAACAGAGAGCTAAGATAGAGCGAGGGCAGACTTTAGATAGTAAAAGAGGCTAAAACGTTTTCAGCTAACATTGGTCCCAGTGGAGGATGGATTGACTGTGGGTGAATAATACATGGCTGGTGAGGGAGTAATGAAGTGGAAGTGATGGGGAGGAATACGCTGCTCTCAGTGGGACGGGGAAATGCATACTTTAAAGAGCTCTCGCTCTCTCTGTGGCACTGGCCTGGAAAACAAGCCAAGCAGACGCACATACACTTCCCACAGCCGTTCCTCTGGAACTCCACACAGCTGTCGAGATTGTGTTTGTAACTTCGCTCAGACGTTCACTGCTCATATGGTTTCACCATCGGGTTTGACACTGCTGTGCTGGTCTTCAGCATTTAGTGAGCATCGCCTTGACACTGAACTCATAATGAAACTAAGCAACAGTGATGTATATTCAGGCATTGGCAAATATATAGAGCTAGACATGTAGCAGACCTCTGTTGAGTGCACTTGAGTGCGCTGCCAATTCACATGGTCGATTCCGCTTCAGAACACACTATCGGTGAATTTAATGCTCTTTTTAAACAGTAAATGAGTAATGAAGATTTGTTGACTTTTTGGAGACCTTTAACTTTATGGTAATACCTATGGAATATGTGAAAACGTATGAGTAATCATAGTACTGAATGATTAACATATTAATATAGTAGAAAGGGGTTACTTGCGTTTCAACCTAGTTGGTGGAGTGACTCTGAATAAGACGCATGGGCGTCGAAAAGTTAGTTATTCTGTATTAATACAAATAATGAAAACATTCTGTGCTCCTTGGTCCTAGCTAGACCTTGGGTCCTTTTCTTTATATACATGTAGTATTTACACTCTTAAAAATAAAGGTTGTTTGTTAGCATCTATATTGACATTCCATGATGTCCATGGAAACTTCCATTTCACAAAAAGTTATTTGTTGTGGAAAAAAATGTTCTTCACACTGTTTTTAAGAGTGTACTCCAATGGTACTTATCATGGTATCATGGACTATAGTGTTAAATACAATATATTCCATAGGCTTCAGTAAAGCACTTATACCACATCCTCACCACTCCCCTTCTAAATATAATCCACTAGAAAATAGTCTGCAGTCCCTACATGTGTGCGAGCATAAACCGTTTCCAGACCCCCTCTAGAGAAGACTAAAAGCTTTTTCCATACTTTTGCCATTTTTGAGCTTTTGCATGCTCCACATTAAACTTCCTGTAGTGGAAACAACATGATTCCATGTTCATTTAAAATTTTCTATAAATAGTATAAGCACTTCTTGTGATAAAGAAGCATGCTTCCTTGGGTTTAATGTGCAATTGGTGTATGCCTTTAAAAACTTAAATTAAAATTATTTATTTAAAAACATACATGCACGTCCTCGTGCCGTAAATGTGGCTTTGGAGGAGGTCTTGGAAAGGTGATGAACAGGGATGATGATGAGTCGGTGAGAGCTGACGGGTCAGGGTGGAGTTTTGGGTGAATGCAGCACCCATCCAGACACTCACAGCGATGAAGTATCTGGTAGAAAACATCCTTAACGGCAGAGGTGTAAAGCCAGGGGTCAGAAAGTAAAAGTCTTGCCATTTGTTCATTCCACCAATTAAGTTTTTATACAGTAAGACAGTCTGATTGATTGTGATTATTTTTTTCCATTGTCACCAAAATGGGGCCGTTCAAAGCCTTTCAAAGTCCCTCTTCCTTTAGAAACTGTCTTCTAATGGCTGATGTAATGGAGGCCAGACGCTATGGCTGCAGTCTTTAGCCTCCTTGTTAGTGCGCCTTACTCTCATGCCGGAGACCTGGGTTCGAGGCCCGCTCGGAGCGGGTCGAGTAGGACCCGAGTGGAGGGGCTACATTGGTGCCGTGACCCGGATGAGAGAGAGGTTTAGGGGGTGAGTGTAACGGAGGTCAGCTAGTAGTTGCTGTGCAAGTAAACCTCACTCCTTTGATCTCAGTAGGTGCTCTAGCGACAGACGCTAGAGGCTGCAGTCTTTAGTCTCCTTGTTAAGTGCGCCTGACTCTCATGTTATCTCCTCTCGTGGCCGTAAATAGCGTTTTATAGGTATATGTTTATATTTAAATCTAGTTCCTACATTATTTTTCTATACATTGGCTCATTGGGCACTCTAACCTGTAAGATGCGGAGCAAAACCTTCATCTCGCCAGTCCAGTGGAGGATTTTTTTTCAGTGACACCACCAAAAAAACTTGATTTGACATGGTAATGCACTGAGGGATTAAAAAAAAGGTTAACACTTTATTTTCGATAGTCCACTTTAAACATTCTACTAACTATAAGTAACTTTTCAACCATGTCAACTAACTGTCATTAGAGTAGTAGTAGACTGTCAGCTTAATATCTGCTAACACTTCATTTTTTTGGTCCCCCAACAGATATTTAACTGACTATAAGTAACTTGGCGACTACAAGTAAACGTTTTCTCCCAACCCAAAGCCTAACCATAACCTAACAGTCTACTGACAGTATACTATATTATACTAATACTCTAATGAGAGTTACTTGACATGTACTGTAGTTAAAAAGTTACTTGGGTGAAGCACAAGCACTTATCTGGAGGTTCAAGATATATATTTTTCTAAACTAAGTGGTTTTTTTGTTACAGTTTTTACAGGCAGAAGCTGGGGACAGACTGACTGATGCGGAAAGGTGCATGGAGAAGCCTGCGGAGCAGCAACATCCATGGCCTGGAAGCCCAAGATGGAGCTGCTGGCTTGCGGGCCCAAGGCAAAGATGGGGTTCGACAGACCAGAGCGACAATGGAGGGAGCCAGAGGGAAGGAGAGGCCAGGTGGATCCAAAGGGCTGGAAGGTCGAGGCGCAGCCAGAGCTAAGGCGACGTTGACGAGCTAACAGGTCAAGATGGAGACATGGGCCTCAACCTCATGCCAATCTGGTGGTCGGGAAGCCCGGAGCCTAAGAGCCTCAAGGAGTTAGCGGCGTGGGCAAAGCTGAGAAGTTGCACGAACACCAGTAGAGCTGAAGGATCCAGGGGACTGGGACGTAACCAGCAGAGAAGATGGGACCAGAAAGTTGGGAAAGAACATAGGGAGGAGGACGATCACTAGGAGAATGGAGCATCCAGATAGACGGACAGGGCCGGTGGAGAAGGCGTTGATTCGAGGGTGGGGACTCAGGCAGTCTATAAGGCAGTGGTCTGCTTCTGGCTCTGGGATGGACTGGACGACTGGCACTTCAACTCTGGGATGACTCAGCTGGGAGGATCTATCGCTAGGCCTGAGGTAGACGCAGGCTTGGCACTCCCTCTTTGCCTCAGGTATTCCACCAAAGTCCTCTGCTCATGGAGGAGAAGACGCAGTGCTGGTAAGTCCATTTCTATTTCTCTTTTTAGGTTGGCTATTCTGTAATGAGTAAGGAACATGCACAAACGAGGAATACTGAAGTGTTTTATTATAAACAGGAGATCGCTAGAATAACACATTACACATAGACAATTACCGAAAAATTGCAAGGGTAAATGAAGAACTGACCATCTATAAACTTACAATACAGTTTTTTTTAAAATAACATTTATTCCCATTTCCTGAAAACCGGTGTTTTTGGAGATACACAAGGTTTCCGCATGACAGTGACTATATAGAGAAAAGCCATTAAAGCCCCTTTCACACAGAGATTCCAGAAAATACACGGATAATGTGACCCGGCATTTGTCCCGGAATTGTTTGATTTTGGTTCATTCACACTGCCAGTGATTTTGCCGGGATCTGTGAGTGCGTTCACACACAACCCGTAAAGACACATGATGTCAGTGATGAGACGTGTAATTTACGCGTCGAAAACATGTACACGTTCATACCGTTCCACAAAGCTGGTGAACGACCTCAGCTTCAGCGCGGATGGTGAGGAGCTCTTGGTCTCTGCTTCGTTCCAGTTTGCAGACATTTGTTCGTCCTTTTGTTGATGACGAACACAAACTTTCTTCTAAGAGCAACAGAGTCGCGCGATATCACGAGCGTCATCACTATGACACACCCTTACGGCATTGGTCCTCGCTTTTGGTTCACACAGCGCGTGTCCGGGACTGATCCCGGCAATGTTACTAGGTCCCCAACCCGGCTGTTTGCGGTCACACAGAAGGCATTTTGGCAATTTCCTGGCAATTTCCCGGGATCAACGCGCAGTGTGAAAGAAGCTTTAGAATCATAACCTGATTCAGAATGAACAAAGTCCTTTTAGGAAAGTCATGCCACTCGGCCGCCATCTTGGCAACGCCTCCGGGCAGCTATTTCGGACTAACAAGACCAGGCTCCTATCTAAATGAATGGGCAGAGAGTCAGAACTGCACTTTCATTGGTCACCGGGCTGCATGCGCGAGAATTGCGCAAGAAGTAGTAGAGATAAGAACGCAATTCTAGCCCAATGCGTCGTGGAAATCTCTTGAACTCTCGTCTCAGGCCCAGAAGGAAGGAAAAGGAATAGTCGAATAAAGTCATTATTTTTGTTTGTTTGTTTTTCGCACAAAAAGTATTCTCGTCGCTTGATAAACTTATGCTTGAGCCACTGTAGTCATGGAAAATGTAAAAATTCGTTCTTCATTGACTTTCTGGGTCATCAAGTTTCGAATCCCTTAGGCAGCCTATGTAGCACTGATCCACCTCTCAAATTTAATCAAAAATATCTTCATTTGTGTTTGGAAGATGAACAAAGGTCTTACGGGGTTGGTACAGCATGAGGGTGAATAATTAATGACTTAATTTTCATTTTTGGGTGAACTAACCCTTTAATATATTGAACTTAACAATAATTTTAGGAAAGCATGTTATCTCACCAAAGTCCTTTTACATGTTACAGCACTTGCAGCTCTATCAGGTTTTCTCTTCAAGCTGTTTCTGTGCTGAACAGTGCTTAGACTCCATTGAGTTCTTCCCTGCTTGTGTCTGTCAGAGAGGGTTCTTGTGTAGAGAGGGAATGAAGTGTCAGAGATCACTCTGACAGTGGTCCCCAAGGTGCAGCTCTTCAGGGCTAAAGTGTGTGAGAAGAGAGTCAACTCCCATTCCATTTCCTGTCCCGTCCCCCCCCAACTCTCCATTTTCTGCCTGGGTGAACCAATAGTCTGCCTGAGAGCATGCAGCAGGTCCCACCTGGACCATCCGGACAAAAAAAAAACACAAGAGCAAGCAGGATAGAGATTGAGAGGGAAGGTTTTTGGACACTGCTAAGTGTTATAAAAATTGAAAGATGGAAAGTGGCCAGAGGTTGAAGGTCCATCGTGTGGAAGATTCATGCCGTTCTTGTTTTGAAGCTAAGTCAGTTTCAGACAGCAGAGCCCCACTGTCACCATCCCTGGAGACTGAAGAAAGAGTGTTCACTCACATGAATGACATTTAATTTGTTTCATGAAAGAATGCTCATATATTGAACAAGCACTGTTGTCTGTGTTTGGAGTTTGGAATGGAAATGCAGCTTTTGCTCATGTGCTGCTTCTTGCAGTCCAACAAAAAACCTGTCAGTCAAAGGACTGGCAATTTGTATTTGCCTGTAACAGTGAATGATGGTCTCTTCATCTATGTAAACACACCCGTTTCCACACATTCATCTTCCATTGGCCTCAATCATTCGAGACAAACATTTCAGTAGATTATGATGTAATCTCTATCAAGCAGCTGTCCGTCCAGGAGCTCCATTTAAACAGAGCGTGGAACGTCCCACAGTCTGCCAGTTTCATTTTGATCTACATCAGATGGGCATTGGAGAGACACAAACATGTTTTGTCAATTCAACATGCCTAAGCCATGATTGAATAAAAGCATTTTAGAATTTTCCATAGACTCTCTAGTGCCGTGGGTAGATATGTTTTTATGTTTTTATCCCAAAGATTACAGGGATATGGATTCTACATCCGGGCAGCACTTTATTCCATTCATTTGTTTTGTTTTGTCAATTCACACAGCTTCTTGTGTATTTACACTTTTGCTTGTGGAACATGATGATTTTCTCTGAAGTTGAGAGTATATACCTGAGGTAAATATCTCAGCTATGTTTCAAGATCATTTTTCTATATAGTAGCCTATATAGTTTTTTTTTTTGGCATATGACTCCACAAATAACCAGAAAATTATTATTTTAAAAAGCTGCTCACTGCATGTCAGTAACATTTTAATAACATTTCAATAAAGGTCCTAAAAGGGAGGTTTCACATAGAAGAAACTTTCTTCTATGTGAAACCTCCCTTTTGGGACCTTTATTCTTAAAAGTTAATCTTTCTTGAATAAATAATAAATTCTAAATACATTTTTCTGTTTAAAATTTATTAATTACCAATTTTACAACTAAAAGATACTTGGATATGAATGCTGGGTTCATTCAATTTAGGTAACACTTTACTTAAAGCCTTTGTATAGGTATTCATAATGTATGTTATAATGCATTATATCTTTTCATTAATAATTGTAACCAAATTTGAAATGCATTGTAATATTTGTAAAATCTGAAATAGGTTGTTTGTCATATTTTTTAATGCATTATACTTTTTAAAGGTGTGTTCAAAGATTAGATACAATTATTCATACAATGTATTTTGATGCATTACAAGACATAATTAATGCATTATAATACTTTTATAATGCATTATACATAAAAGCTTTGTTATTTACATTTTCCAAATGCTGCTATTGGCTATAATGGTTTATATGTTGTTTGCTTTTTGTTCGCGGGCTGGTGAAATGCTTTATGCATTTATTTACTTGTACATACTGATAAATTGGTTTGTCCTTCAATGGGTCTTTTGCAACTATTCATTCATATGCACTGCAAAACCAAGCTGTTTTTCTGAAATTTCTTTTTAATTACTGTCTTATTCACTTTTGGTCTCAATAGTTAAATAGGTTGTGCTGAGTCTTGTTAATGATGCTAAGAACCCTAACTGGTTTTAAGCCTTTTTTAATTTATTATTATTATTTTTTTAGCATAAGATAGAAGAAAGATAAAAATAGATGTTGTGCCATAACCATACATAACATAAATAAACTGTTTCACTGTGAATAAGAAACAAATAAGATATAAACAAATAAGATATTCTGGCTTCTTTCACAGGTGCAGTAGCTCAACATTTTAATCAATTGTGTTACATTTGCTGTAACCTACAGGCAAAAGGAAAAAAAGTCTGAAGACTGAATTAGGTGGTTACAGTGCTTTCAAACGGGGGATGTCTATCGCTGTTTCAATCTCTAATGAAAAGACTTCTGGACCTCAGGAACAAAGTGTTAAGTAAAATGCACTGAAGTGCCCTCATGCATTATACATATTAAATGAACTCTGCCAAGCCAAACCTCTTAGCCACAATGAAGAAAGAGTAGAGGTGTCTGAGAGACACATTTAAGGTACTGTATGTGATAAAGGATTGATTGATATCCAAAAATATATATATGGGACCGAAATGTGACTGTGGGGCAACTGCACAGTGTCACTTTTGGGTTTTAAGTGAAAAAGATCTTCACAGAAAAAGACTATTCATCCCTCAGGACAGACCTTCACCAGTTAGAAACCATTTCTATATGATCTGACCCTTAAAATTTGTATAATGTTGTTAGGTTGATTTAGTCATATTAATATGTTACAAGTCAAAACATGTTTAGAAGAATAGAAGTCACTTCTGAAGAAGAAATAAACTATTGTTTTAAGTAAAATGCTTTGAAGAAGATAAATGTAGCCTAAATTTAAAGACATTTCATTTTAATGCCAGTTTTGTAGATTACTTACCATGCATTTCTACCATTTAAATTGTGTTTTTCTTTCAGATACTTTGGAGAGAACATTATTTGGTAACACTTTATTTTAATGTGTCATTGTTACATATGTTACATTACTATAGTAATAACTATAAATTATGCATAATTACATGCAACTAACCCTAAACCCTAATCCTAACCCTTTAGTAAGTACATGTAATTACTTAATATTACTCAGTACTTAAATGTATAATTACAGTGTAACAATGACGCATTAAAATAAAGTGTAACCCATTATTTTAATTAAGGTGACACACAAATCTAACTCTCTTGAAGTGAAAGTCAAGTTTTCCTATCAGTTAACATAATTTAAAATAATTACCAGTCTGTTTTGTTGACGTAATTTCACAGCACTAGCAACTAAGGACCTAGTATTTTGATAGATATCGATCTTAGACTGTATTTTTTTTGTATAGGCTAGGTTTTATAATTCAGAGATGATTTTTTTCAACAAATCCAATGTTATTTAATGGTACAAAAGGTGTTTGATAACTACATAGAAAGGCAATTATGGTAATCGTTCCTGGGCGGTCATCAATCATGTGCAATCGAGCTGTCTGTGCACTGAGTCAGATGTGTGATTGGCTGCTGGCGGGCAGGGAAACTGAACACGTCCTCATTAATGTGAGCGAGACCCCGCGGGCTCTCATCGGGACACAAGCGCATCGTTTGACTCTCTCAACTTATACAGCAGCTATAAAGTGTTTCGCTGTGTGAACAACAACTTTTTTCGTGATTCGCGTTTGTTATCTGGACCTAGATCGTCGTCAGCGTCACCGGTGTTTAAAACAACCTGCAACTGAGCCAACATTTGTTATGATTTTTTTCAACTTCGGCGTTACGGGTGTACCACACTGAAACCGTGTCAGACTGTATTTTCTGCATTTTTTATTGTTGTTTGTATGCAAGACAAACAGAAACCAGAAAGGGACGTTTACCTGCAGTTAATGGACGATTTTCGCGATGAACTGATGACCCGCAGCGGGACTGCAGCTTTCTCTGTGCTGGACACTCATCATGTCATTTACACAGTTTGGTTATTCATATCCTGCAGCACCACAGGTAACTTTTTTTGAACACTTCCACTCCTCACTTTAGTGTGCCAAATGTGTCATACGTGCTGGATGTTAATATTATGATTAATTGTGAATGCACCCAATTAATTAGTTAGGGGACATTGATGAAAATGCTTAAAGTATACTATGTAGATTATAAAACCTTTAAACTTTTACTGTGTACATACATTACTTTTTAAAAATACTTTTGATTCATTTTTATGAGTGTTGAAAGGTTACACCTGCCAATGTCTCTGTTGGGTTTGTCCCACTCGCAGATATTTTTACTTTGCCTTTATAATGCATTAATAAGCACTGCTAAAATCAGGGAAAATCAGAGAAGATTTTCATTTAAGCTATAGATTTCATTTAATGTTTTTGTTGAATTAATATTTCATGATTTTTCAAATTATCACATGAAAATGAGAAGTTGCAGGGAGGGATTGCCAAAAACAGCACAATGATAGATTTGAAGACTATACATGTAATTAATTTTAAGATTGAAGATCTGAAAGTAGTTTTTGTATATACTGTATCATTGCTAATCACTTTTAAAAATAAAGGTTCTAAAAGGGGAGTTTTTGAAGTGATGCCATAAAAGAACAGTTTTTGGTTCTCCAAAGTACCTTACAGTTAACAGTTTTTAAAATAACCTTTTTTCATTGTGCAATTAAAAAGTTCCATGGATGTTTAAGGTTCTTCGTGGAACCCATGCCAATAAAGAACTTTTTTTTAAATATTTACTTTGTTATATACATTTATTATGTAATTTACTCTAATTTTTACAGTTTTAAACAAAACTTTTTTTTTGTAAAAAGATAAATAATTCATTATTATCCAACAACATTGCCCTCAATATTATGATTATTGGGAAAAAAAATACACAATCTAAAATTATTCAAAATCCATAAGGCCATGATATGAGTACCAGCACTTTTGTTAAATATTTGAAGATAAATAATGTATTGCAGAAGTGTCCTTTTCCTATTTTTCATGTAGCCAGAAGTGAAGAATTTCTTGATGTAACAGTATTGTTTTCTAACAGCGATATACTGGAAACTTAAGTTTTTTTATTAATAATCTAAAGGCTGTGTAAAGTGTTTCATATTTTTCAAGGACATGCTTTAGCTTGTTCATCCTTTCGTTGACAGCTTTTAATGTCTTCTAATGCGCTGAGTGCCTGCTATGAGTCTAATGGTTCTCTGCTGGACACTGGAGTGGCGACTTCTCCTCAAAACTCACTCTTACTGCCCGGTATATGAAAGTAGGCTTGTGGCCTCCAGCCGACATGACCTGATCCCCACTGCTGTCTATGGAAACTCCTGTTCAAAGAGTCACAGTTATGATTCCTACAGCACTTACGGTCCAGATTCAACCTCATGCTATCCTCTGGTATGCATTTCATTTCAATAACAATAGATGTGCATGTTATCTGCACTGTCTGAGAAAGGCTTTGGAATCCTCACTGACCTCTTTTTTTGACTTTATATTAGGGTAAACTCAGTGAGAAAGATGGGGTGGCAACTGGACATTCAAGAGTTACCCAAAGCTCTGCATATTACCATTACGACTACCCAATTGGTCAGTACCAATGTGACAGATATGGGTAAGAATTATCACCTCCTTTTTGTTATTCAAGAGTAATTTGGTTGCGTCAATGACCTTTTTGCAGAAATTTCAAATACAGCTATTGTGCATCCAACTTTGTACTACTTGTCATGTTATTTAGATATGGATCTGTAGATGTGAGCACAAGAAGAAAAAATGCAACCAGAGAGACCACCAGCACACTGAAAGCATGGCTTCAGGAACATAAAAAGAACCCATACCCCACCAAGGGTGAGAAGATCATGCTGGCCATCATCACTAAGATGACCCTAACGCAGGTTTCCACCTGGTTTGCCAATGCTCGCCGGAGACTCAAGAAAGAAAACAAAATGACGTGGTCGCCACGCAACAAGACCCCAGATGAGAAGGAGTGTGACGACCAAGAACGACTTGGACGAATCACAGGACGAGCCAATAAAAACCGAAAGAGATTTCAATGGTTTGTAGAAATTTTGTAATTTTATTCTTGGTTCGAAAAGCAAATATTGTACATATAGCCTATTCAGTGTAGTGATACAGTTGTAATGTTTGGTAGTTGTTTTAAATAAAACAACGCTTTTGTAATTCTATCTGTGATATGTAGTGATCTAGATTCTATATAGAACCTTAAAAGGTTCTAAAAGCGCTACGTATTTGGAAACCCTAAAATGCAATGCATGAATAATCACAAAATTCAAGATATGGGGGTTAAAAATGTAATTAATCAATATCACACGAAGAGTGCCATTTCAGTTTTTATCCTTAAAAAATCAGCATGATTAAAATGGGATATTAAGTTACTACAACAGTTTAATAAACAATAATTTAATTACAACTGCAAAATGTTGCAGAATAATGTAATATATGAATTAATAATAGCCTATAAAGAACCTTTGTGCCAAAAGGGTTCTTTCTTGTCATTATCATCATTTTGTTTTTTTTTGCATAAAAGGTCCTTTGCAGTTGAGTAAAGAACCCTATGCTGCTACATATATATAACCCTTTTTTCTAAGAGTACCTTCAGTGAGTGTCTTTTCTGCAACAACTTTTGCTACTAATACGTCAAAAGAATAGGCCTACACCAACCACCCAGAATTTGACATTTAACATTATATTCAGTTATAACCTGCTTAAATATTTATTTTATACCTCCAGACAACCAAGGTAAAGATGATAAAGATCAACTTCACAGCGATCTGGACGATTTCGACCTAGTGGAATCCGATGGCTCTGAGTGCGAATTCGAAACCATCATTTGTCATGCGCGCTCGCTCAGAGACCAGCGAATGTCCAAATAACTGCTTTAAAGAACACGTTACTGAGCTTCCCAGAGATGTCCATGAATTTAGTGAAGACCACCAAACGGCAAAGTTCTACCTTCAACAAGGCCAAAAGACTATTGAGACCAAGCCAAAAATCTGGTCTCTTGCACAGACTGCTACGTCATTAAACCAAGCCGATTACTCATCATGCATGCATAAAGGAACGTCGTGCTCTTCTTCAAATTGTGACTCAGACTCCGACGTAATAAAGAGGAAACAAGAGTCTCCAGTGGCCACACTGAGGAACTGGGTTGATGGTGTGTTTCATGATCCTTTATTCAGGCACTCCAACTTCAACCAAACTTTCAGCAACTCCACAGAGTTATGGACCGAAGCCATTTCCTCACAGAATACCTACCATGAACACTCAGAACCTATTACTTCCTCTCAGCAACTGTGACACATTTCTTTTTTCTTTTCATGCATTTTCTTATTTTTTTTTGCACCATCACTAGGCTTAGATTCTAATTGTGGTAATGTCTTATTTATTAGTTTTATTCTGTGAGCTGTTGTAATATGAGACCTCCTGAAAGTCTGAACTTTATACATTAGAACTTGCCAACACAGCGATGTAGATTTAGGAAGATTGGCACCTTTTCACAAAAAAAAAGAAAGTCTGATTCTGTCTGTAAAAGAAAGTAACCACTGCTGTATAATAGCACTGTACACCATTTCCCCCAATCTGAAGTCTCAGTTGGTCATATGACATCCCTCAGTAATAAAAAGTCATTTTGTGATGATAAGGAATAAGAAAAAAAGGATAGTCGCTGTCCATGGTGCTGAAATGCTCCCAAGCGCATGTTGGTTACTAAAGTTCTTTTATTCGGTTGCATTTATTGTTTGACTGACATACTTTTCCCCGTGGAAACGCAAGATGATTTTTACATGCATTAAGTAATTTGAGCCCTTACAATAACCTTTAGACCGACTAAGTTAGAACCACTCAGTCATGATAAATATAAATACTCAAGGGGCTAAACTGTTAACTCAATGATATTTCTAAAATTCACAGTCAGTGAAGCATTGTTTTTCATTAAGTGACTGATATGGCAAGCTGTTTTAACATGTATTACTTATTATACTTATTAATACTATAATTAGCATTATTTAAAAAAAAACATTGTTGGATTAACTTAAAGTAACCTGGTTGCCATAGAATTTTAAGTTCATAGAAATAATAATAAAAATAAAATAGTTAATACAATGGAGATGGTTTAATCAACAGAAACCCAAACTATTGTGTTATCTGAACCACAAAAATATGTAAATTGATTTGAAAATTATGAAATATTTTTTACAGTAGCTCTATGAGATATATAAGCAACACTATTTAATGAGTATGAAACTGGAATAGACATTAGTAACTATTTGCATACCTGTAGCCTTAACCAAATAATTAGAGTTAGTTCTTAAAGAATAATTAGCATGAATGAGTATTATTCTATACTCAAAGTGCAATCATATCAGAGGTCTCTATCACTCCACCCCCCCCCTACCAGTTTACAGCATCCACTTGGATGATGGAAGTCACAGTGCGCTCACCACACATTAGTTATATGTTGAGGAGATAAAGAGTGATAAACCCAATTCAGTGGATGAGGACTATTAGGATGCAATGATTGATAATGAGTCAATGGAGGGAATTTAGCCAGGACACTGGGCTTACACCCCTACTCTTTTATGCCATAACTACAGTGAGTCAGGACCTCTGGTTTGATGTCTCATCCAAAGGGTGGTGTTTTTTTACAGTATAGTGTCCCCAACATTCACATATCCCCAACATCTAGAACCCACAAAGACCACAGAGTGAGCACCTCCCATAAATTTGCGTCTGAAAGTGCCACTCCAACAAATGCGTATGCAGTAAGGTCAGCCGCAAAAAAAGTCCGCGCTTTTCAACGCTATTATTTCACTGGGTCTTTAGTAAATCACGTCAGTAGATTTTTTAACGCGCAAAGAGGATTTGCACACTGCGCAAGCTGTTTGTAGATCTGGCCTCAGTTTCCCAGAAGGTCTCCCATCCAGGTAATGACCAGGATTAACTAGCACTTGTAGTCAAGGCCACCTAAACCGAGACCTAGACACTACCAAAGACCAAGAGGTATTCTGAAA
Organism: Hybognathus amarus; assembly: GCA_030378365.1. Classification (NCBI taxonomy): domain Eukaryota; kingdom Metazoa; phylum Chordata; class Actinopteri; order Cypriniformes; family Leuciscidae; genus Hybognathus; species Hybognathus amarus. The sequence goes on from JAQIUQ010007522.1 coordinate 677,160, forward strand.
CCAAGACTCGAGACCTAAGTCGAGACCATAGGGGAAAAAAATAAAATAGTGTTGTTGAAGCTAAGCAATGACTTGTAAGATTTTGTTTTGCATTGCCTGCCTATCTCTGCCAATTTAGAACTCTCCAAATGAATCCATTCTGCAACTTTTAAATACATAATTATATCTCTAAAAACAAAATCATAAGTTTAAAGCCACACTGCGGAACTTTTGGCCTCTAGGGGCGCTCCACCTGTAACTTTCACATCTAGCGTCCCTCAGAGGCCACGAGCTCGGTAGCAATGTCGCATATTAAAGTCAACAAACATTCAACCGGTCAGCTCCCATAATCAACTAGTAGCAGAAAACAATATTTAACAGTTAAAATGGCTTGCCATCAATGAGGAATTGGTGCCATTTAAAGCCACCTGAGACATGAGCGACCCCCTGTGTAACTAGATGCTAACTTTTTAAAACCTTCTTTAAAAAGGAAGAAAGACAAATGGTGTTTGACAGTCTAATCCTAACCCCTGGTGAGAGGAGTGAAGTAACGGATGATTTGAACGAAGTTGACAGATTGGCCTCTAACTCTTTTCATCTTTGATAATTTAAAATCCCCATGGTCCCAGATAATTGGCACAGGCATGGATATCACACCATTCATCTCCAAGATTTTTCTAATAAAATCGACTTATATATGGACAATTTCACGCAAATATCTAAATAAATATATAAAATAAATATATAAACTGTTATTTATATGAAATATATAAACTGTTTTTTTGTCTTTATAATTATTTGATATACACAGTTGTTTTAAAGCATGCATATGTTTATTGTTAAGCAAAGTAAACCATCTTTCCATATTTCATGGAAATCTCTGTTTAAAAATACATTAAATTGCATAAAAGTTTTGCTGATTGGCCATTGTGTGTTAATTGCAAGTTTGAAGCTTGCCTCTTGATTTATTTATTTGTTCAATCTTTCCAGTTTGAAGCTTGGGTATGATGATAATAAAGTATTCATTAGAACAGAGGAGAAACCTGCCACAACCTTGTATGGGATTAACGATTTTAGACTGAATTATTCAGGATGAATTCATCCAAGAATTCCTTTCTTTTTGGGCTTTATAAATAACTTACAGTATATCGTAATAAATAAAGACATCCAGGCGTTCAGTAAAAAAAAACTTGGAGCACTAAAGAAATATGTAATCCCATTTTCATAGCTAAAGTTAAAACAGAACTTAAATAGTTGGAAAGATATTACGATTTTTCGGTTTACATTCGAACATTAACCACTTCGATTACAACAATGTTGTAATGTTATGTTATTATACTTGTTGAAGGAGGAAAATTCAAAACCTTATATTTCCCAATTTTAGATGTAAATCTTTGTATTTGCTGCATTAATGTATCTTAATGCATGTTTCATCTGTAAGTCTATACTTATGCATTAGCCTGTTCCGACATGGTCTAACTTCCAACATATGGGAATCCCAACCAAGGTTTTTAGAGCGTTTACTCAACAAAGATTCTCCCATGTAACTTCATTGTGTCCCTTTGTTATTCATGATTTGGATTACAAGGATGGGATGTGTTGAGATTTTGTTCAAAACATGAGGTCAAATAAAACACAAGCATTTCTGTGTTAACTGCAAGTTGTAAACAACATAGTGTCACAGCTATGCAGCAAGCACTAATTAAACTAAATTGTTAGTGATTTGTTTCATTCAGAGACATTATGTTGCATCAGAACAATAAAATAACAGCATATACTGACAAATGTGCAACACTAAATGAAAAAAAGTTTATGGTGGCACTCATTCATAAATCATATAAGTAGCCTACACACACACACACACAAACTTTCTTAAGGAAATAGTTGGAGGAGTCTGCAATAGCTTGAGAAACATGGAAACAGTCTCATGAGTAAAGGTCATGACTCAGTACATGAGGCAGAAGGGAATTAGTGCAGACAATTAGGTGAAGTAAGGAGTCATATCACAGACCACTACAGTTTCTTCATGACGGTTTGGAAGAGTAGACTAATTATAAGAAGCAGCCAATCCATTCATGTGGTGAAAGACTGCCCTATGAATTACATAAAGTAATCCTGCAATATTTTAAAAGCCTGTTGTGCCAAGTAGTGTGGGGCTGAGAGGGGTCTCAAGGGTCATCATCATTTCCAAGTAAGACATGTTCCTTAATCAAAGTATTTTGTTGATCCCGGAATCAGTATCCCAAAACATTAGTCATAACCCTACCACCACTCCTGAACCTAACCCTGTCCATAACTTATGCCAAAAATCAATCGGAAATGATAGTTGAATTACACTGATGTAGAAGCAATTTACCCTGGTTGCAAGCCTAAAATTGACATCAACTCTAAACTTTATTGGTCCCTCAAATCTGACTGGTTGATTGGAATGTTGTTCCAGCATCAACAATGATGTTAATCCAGAAACATGTACTAGTTGAAATCATTCAAATCGTTCTCTCGGGGTGTATTCCAAAAAGCAGGTTATGTGACACCCTGGAATGTTTAAAGGGGTGATGAACTGAGAAATCAAAATTTAAGAGGTTGCAAACCACTTTTCCCACAGCTATTAGACTTCTTAACCAGAGAACATGATTTGAACTATATATATATTTATTTATTATTATAATTTTATTTATTTTATTAAATATTTTATATCTTTTAATGTATTCTTATAATTATATTTAAATTGTGCACTGAAATACTAAATAGTTTATGTGTGAAACACAATTTCGTTTTTATGTACACCATGAAAATGACAAATAAAGGAATCTGAATCTGAAATCTGAGGTTATCATATTATAAGAGATATCCTGCAAGTTTCAGAACTGAAAACGTCCTTGTTAGTCCAATAAAAATTGTATTGATACCAGGCCCAGCAAACCACTTTTTTTTTATTAGACATTATACAAACATACAAACAATAACATGACATCCAAAAAGACAACAATCCAAGAATTTCCAAATTTAGTTTAACATAAATAAACAGAGACTAGCCCAGCAAACCACTTGTTTTTCAAAGTGGGGAACTATGACGTCAAAGAGGATAAAACCCCACCCCTGCGGCTTAGCCCCGCCCACCGATTCGCGCATTACACACATAGATAAATAACAGTGATACCTACCTCGTGATGACCTCCGGTTGCCATTTTAAACAACATTGTGACGTTTTCAAAACAATTTCCCCCAAGTGCATTCGAACGGGTGAGTTAAACTCATTATAATATGCAAAACTGTTATCCACTCACAGCAGTGGGCGCTTACTTCCAAATCTTCAGTGCGAGAACGCCCAGTGTTTTTCAGGTAGGCTCAAAACTTGGGTACAAAATAGCCTATTACTTATTAATTTTGATGTTTTTGATTTTTTGATCCTGATGTACTTACATCATAAGTAGGATGGCGTCTACATTAATATTAGTTTCTCTGTTTATCCCAGGGACTCGTCTATAGTGGACCTGCGCTGGGACCTATCCAGACTCAGTCCTTAAGTGCCGGCCTCACTGGAGACGAACAGCCATCGCCACTGCCCAACTCATCTCCATACCGGTATGATTACTTCGACTTCCGAACACAGATGGAAATGGACAAATACTCTTAATGTTTCGATCCAATTTGTCAGGGCTAACACAGTCTCATCCCAAGAAGTCATATAACTGACGTCTTGGGACGTCTTTTGACTCATACGTCAATATCCGCCTTTTTAGGGTACCCTTAAACGTCGGTTCATATGACGATCCTGAGACGTCATACAACTGACGCTTTACCTTTAACGTCAGTTAGGTGACGGGGTAGGTTTAGGTCTGGGGTAGAGTTACGGATCCAGAACCGTCATTCTTACCGACGTTAAGGGTACCCTGAGAAGGCGGATATTGACGTGATGGTCAAAAGACGTCCCAAGTCGTCAGTTATATGACTTCTTGGGATGAGACTGCGCTGTCAGGGTGGGAACAACCTGTCATTCACATGAGATCACAGCAATAGCAAACCAAAATGATCCAACAATATCAATATCCAGGTGGACAAAATTACATTTTTTCTTGTTTGAGAAGCCGTTTCACTTGGATATGCATATAGGGAACTTTGGCTTCATGCAAATGGTAAGATCTGATCAAAGAATGCAAGGTTTGTATCAAGGGTGACATTTGGATATAAATGGAATAAAAGAACAGTAATATTACAGTGGAAAGAAATAGTGATCACATTGAAATGTCATATACGTACACCGCCAGCACTGCAGAACAGTTTAAAATCGTGAAAGACAGCATTTTCTGCGATCCTCCAACATCCTGCTGTATCTCTGCTGGCTCCATTTTAGCTTCATGAATAATAGAGAGCACTTTCCTATGCAGCACATTCATATGCTCAGTTTCACCCCAAGATTTTGCTCAGAGCAATGTTTAAACTAGCCAACCACCTGCAATTCAGACACCTCCTGATAAAGAAAAAAGCCACAGCCTTTAACAACCAAGCCTTCCCCTTACCTATCACACATATTGGACAGGACAGAGCACAGATGAGGGTTCATGTGGCATCACGCTGTCTCCTGCCTTCTGTCACTACCCCAATTATAGCAGCATTGCTGCCTTTCTCTCAACCTGAGGGGTCTCCAGCCGGAAAACTCAGTTCCACTGCATGCACCACTAGAGACCTGGGCTTCCTCCACACTGCCACAAGGCCAATTTGGCATGGCCGTCCCGGCAGAGAATACTTCTGATGAAATATATATATGATCTTCCTCAAACATGTATTGTTCCGCACTAGTGTTTCTCTATCAGACTATACCCCCCTCGACATTCTCCAAACTTAGCAGGAATCGAGACAGGAACGCAGCTCACCAATGCTTAAAGATGCAGGTTGCTCCGTTCTTTCACCCTTTGCTTCTTTTCATGTCGCCCTGCCAGGCCCGCATTAAGGACACACAGGGCCCTGGGGCTAGAGCAGAACTCCAAGGGCCCCCTTTCATTCTAGTCTATCTTTGGTGCCACAATAATGTTAAATAATAATGTTTTAATCATATCTTTAACACAAAGAGATACAATGTATTGTATCTCTATCTAAAATATTAACTATTTTTATATTTTACATAGAGATACAATACATTGTATCTCTCTGTGTTAAAGATTTTTTTAAATATGAATTATTCATGCGGTTAATTAATTATTCCCACAGGTTTCCCCATTATTTTTTCTGGGGTAAGTTCTATAAATTGGAACAAATCATGGACAGAAACAAATAATAATAGATTTTCTTAGTATAGGAAAATGTGTTTAACAATTTTAATATTGCATGGCTCTTAATTGATATTGTGCATTTAAAGTTAATTAGATCTGAACTAGAAAGAATGGAAAAAGCATTGTCCTGAAAAATTACCATTTTTCTTCATTCGTTTATCTGAAATCATGACAGGATTGCCATGGTTTCTATAAAAATTACAACAATAATATCTAATACTAAACTTAAGCACTATAAAACAACCTCTATAAAAATAATTGGTTTGCCTTTTTTGCCCAATATTTAATGCAATGCTAATAGGGGTTATGCTTATGCACAAATTAACTTCCGCATTCTGTCAAACAGATCACTTCCGGTTCAGGTCTTTTGAACATGCTTTGTGAAAAAAAAAGCTTTTTTACTCAAGGTAGCTTAAAATGAGCAAGCAAAGATGAGCATAACCAATGTTGAGCATTACCAAAAAAAAAATATATAATATATATATATATATATATATATATATATATATATATATATATATTATAATTTTTTATTATATATTTTTTTTGGTTATGCTTAACATACATTGAGTTATGCTCATCTTTTGCTTGCTCATTTTAGGCTACCTTATATAATTTTCACACTAAACATTTAGATATTTAAATAGAATAAAACACCAATAACAAAGTGATCTAGGTAGGTTAGCTGACTCCCTAATAGTCCATAGTAGATAACCGTGAGTTCATCAATGAGACCAGGGTTCCAATTTGGCCATGCGGAAATTCGACATATACACTGTAATAGAAACATTATCAACTGACACCACAATGTCATATTTTTACAGTCTCAGTTACCACATGGTCTATTTCGATTCTAGCTGATGGCGTGTGTATTAAAAAGATTGATTATCGTTGTGTACAGTTTACCTCAACAATTTAGTTTGCATGGGAGCTATTCAAACTCATTTCGCAAACAAACTCATTAATGTTCACATATAAACACAGATCATGAGCCTTCCTCTGCTTGTAAACATAACCCTGCGTTTCCGGGGTCATATATCAGAACACCAGCTCCTGTCGTCACCACCACGCATGCTCACCATGGAGACTGATACGGAGAGAAGAAAATTGCGAAACAAAAAGTATTCCCAATCGCTTCATAAAATTAATGTTCAACCACTTTAATCACATGGACTATTTTATCGATGGTTTCTACCTTTCTGGGCCTTCAAAGTGTAAATGAACTAACCCTAGCTGTCAATGGAGCCCCTCCTGAATCATCCAATTTCATCACAAATATCTTAATTTGTGTTCCGAAGATGAACAAAGGTGAAGCGACATGAGGGTGAATAATTTATAATGGATTTTCATTTTTGGGTGAACTATCCCTTTAAGCCCCCCTATTGTTAATGCAGTCCTATGTGCTTCATAAATATCACTGAGAGTAAATTGAACACCATCAACCCTACAGAGTCTGTCAGAGCAGAAAAATGTCAGTTTTTGTATGCGAACTGGAAGCTGCCCAGTCTTATTTCAGTGCTAGAAGACAGAAGGCTATTTGATTATGCACTAGACCTGTCAGACCATTTAGGGAACATATGTATTACATTCATGGTATTGCACATATGTTGTCTGAACTCAGTGAACCAAACTGCAAAGGAACTTTTTATAGAATTACACTCAAACACTTAAATGGAAAACATAATAACTAACATATATGAATAAATATGTTTTTTTAAAAATGTAAAAAAAAAAAAAATAGTCACTGAGGTAAGCTGAATCCGGTAGTGACATCAAAACTAGGTGTAATAGAAAAATAAGATCCAAAATACATTTTACTAGAAAGTGTTGAGATTACATTTACATTCTAATTCTTTTAAAGGAATAGTTCACCCAAAAATCAACACAAAAAAGATATTTTGAAGAATGTTGGCAACCAGATGGTTGATGGTATCATAGTAAGAAAAAAATATTGCCACGTCAATGGCCACCATCAACTCACTGGTTAACAAAATTTTTCAAAATATCTTATTTTTTGTTCAACAGAAGAAAGGTTTGGAATAACACAGAGGGGAGTAAATGATGACAGAATTTTCATTTTTGGGTGAACTACCCCTTTAAGTGATGATAGTATTTTGCAAAGACCATGTGCGCCCTCTGTCCGTGAATGCTGGAATAGATCATGTGCATGATTTGGCGAGCATGAGCAAGCTTGGAAAGGTGCAAAATACATCAGAAAATAATTAACTAAAAATGTAAATAAGAGGCAACGAAACGCTGTAGTTATATTATTCTAATACTTTATTTTACAGGGAAAGGAATAAGATATCTTTAAATGTGAATCATGTATAGCCCACACACACAAAAGACAATTCTTCAGTGATGATGCTTTTGCTGAAACTGCAGCCCACAGTATCCACAAGTGCCAACTTTGGTCTCCTTGTCCTGTGAAAAGGTTGAGTTAATTAATGCATGATGCAATAATAAATTCACTTTCAGAAAGTGTTATAAAAAATGTTTTACCAAGTTGATGTAAACTTTCGGGTAGCCGAGAGCCCCTCCGCCTCCATCACAGGATACCACTCTTGACTCTACGTCTGACACTGGTTCTTCTGCAACCAAGTTGATCGCAAAGTTCTCGTTCACCTGCACCAGAGAATAAAATATTCATGAATGAACAAAGTAAGACAATATTCACTTTAGAGTAGATTTTTACAGTATGGAAATAGGTCTGTAAATAGGTATATTTACCTCTTTCAGTCTACCGACGAATCTAGCTCTTCTCACATCATTTTCGTCATAGAGCTGCAACAAAAACAAGCAGCAAAATCACTCCAGTCCCATAATAACACTGACACTTCATCATTCGGTTGTCATTTAATGCAAAAACTACTGCACAGACAATCAATATCTAAGAGTCAATTCTCACAACAAATGCTGATACTATAAACAGACATGCATTGAATCATTTAAAGACTGCGGCTCACCTGTCCTGTGTGAGTCACTTTTTCTCCATAATTAGAAACCGGTAAACTATATTGCTGGACTGGAACAACAGATAACCTCATGCTATTAAGCAGAACCTTTGTGTTTTTACCGAAGGACAAGATCTTTGGAAGGGTGGCTGCCATGTTTGCCTGTAGATTTTACCCAGCAGCCTTTGCTTTGCTGTGGGTATAAAAACTCTTCATGGTTCACTGCTGGCCCCTGCTGGTCGAAAACAACTGAATTAATTTATATTTCTTTGTGCATTTAAACAATTTCCCTTTACAGCATATAATGTACATTTATATAAAAAATCAACTCGTCATTTTTTAATAAAAAACAACATGCAACAAAACCTTTATATTCACAATTTTGAGCCCAGGTTTCAATAAGGCTACTGTGCGCATGCGTGCGTTATGACTTTCCTGAAAGTCATTACGTCACAGGAACTTGTACACTACAGTTTCCGCACGCTTGATGCGTGCTAGCTTCACATCGATGCATTTTGGAATAAATCGATTTATACACGTTTCTATCGGTATATTCAGACAGGTACGCAATGCTTATATTTTTGCTTGTATGTCTGGGTGTAATCATTGTATTGAAATCAACACAATTATATGCCGCTGAAGAGAGTGGCCTAGTTAGCGGTCCACTAAGGTAAGTTAAGTGCTCAGTCTATTTTTTATGCCAGCTTTGTTGTAATGACGCCCTCTATATAATACTCGCAGTAAATTCATATGGGAATGGGGTTAGAACACAGATCTATGTAATGACGTCATTCTATATAGATCAGTAGGTTAGTCAGTGTGAAAGTGTAGCATGCTGCTCTGAATACGAACTAAAATGACATAATGAATACCAATTGCAATCTAGCTATTCTTTTTCATTTTCATAATACCAAACAATCAGAGATGACTTACTTGAATGTTCTTAACATTTTAATTTCTCTTTATCTTGTCAAATATACGACAATCTAAACATTCTCACTATTCTCTCAATCTTCTCACCTGTCCTCAGACTCAATACTGTGTATGGGTTAAAATAAGAAAATAAATACTATGTTTAGGCAGTATTTTCTAAATTGTCTTTTGTAAGTTTTCACTGCGTTGTCATCAGATATAATTGATGATATTTGAAATAGTTTACAAAATATGGTCATATAAATAGATAATATAAGTCAGAAGTCATCCAGAAGGTAATTTTAATTGAAACCATGCTCATTTATAATATATCGTTTTAAGAAATCGTTTAAGTAATTTCATTAATTTTAAATAGATCATACAAGCAGCTAGCAACAAGTACTGTTTTTTTTTATATATGATGCAAAATAGGGTAATTTTGTCAGAATTTCTGGACAGAGCTGGTCACTCAATTCAGGGTAACTCACCTAAATGTTGTATTTTCTGTTTCACTAGGTGTTGACACCATGGCACCTCTGTTGCTCTCTTGTCTTGTTGGTTCCTTGACTCGGCAGATGTCCCAAGTTGCCAGATGTGCTGTTTCCTGCTCCTTACCTGCAGTAGGTGCACAGAGATGTATCTCCACCATCACATATTCAACAATGGGATTTAGGAGATTCTTCAACCCAATGTGCAAGCCTCACACTGCTTTGCTCTCACCCCTGCTTGGACAATGCCAGCAGCTCCAGTGTGTTCAACCATCTGCTGGCATGAAGACCAAAACAGCTCTTAAAGACGCTGTAAAGACTGCTATTTCGCCTCGCGCCGTGGAAGGTTGTTTGTTTTTTGCAAATCCCACCCCAGACACAAGCAGCGGCAGGGTGAATTAATTAAGACCTCAATGTGTTTTCATGCCATTGGCTCACTTGTCTTGAATGATGTATTTGAGCATGTAAAGATCATAAAATTTATAATAAATATTGACATCTGGAAAGATTAAACGGTTTTGAGAATTATTCACTTTACCTGAACGTAGTTCAGACCTTAAATATGCATGTAAATCCACTGAATATAATGGAGGTTGCTTATTAAAAATAATTTTGCCAATGAATCATGCACAGCTATTTGTAAACTGGTTTGGTCTGGCAAGCACAGTCAACATGCTTGACTTTTCCAGTTCCAGAATATTATTTATAATCAAAATTAAAAGATCTTTTGATATGTCCTTGTTTATCAAAACTGCAAACTAAATTTATGAGGATGATTGTATTAGGTTCAGGTTTTTTGATATAGCCCATTTCATACACAGGTAGCCCAATGTGCTTTACATAAACATAACAGTTAATAAATAATTTATATACTATACATCAGTCAATATTTACATACATATATTAAAAAAAATATCCCAGTTAGCAGGAATTTATTTGTACAGCAGGGGGCGATGCTACATTCCTGAATCATGAGGCTGCAAGCTATTTGATTTGTTTCTTCCTATAAAAACTTTTATTATTTTGTATTTTCTTATTTTAACCTATATAATAAGTTCTAACATTCGCACTTCTATTTTCGTAGAATAAAACGCTTTTAATTGTATATATATTTTTTTTCAATGGAGAAGCATGAATTGAAACCAGCTTGAAAACATGATACGCAAGAAAGGACAACAGTAACGTTAAACTGAGTTTGATATGTATGTCAAATCCTAAATCGAGCTCTGTCTGAACGCAGTAATGAGTTGTGAAACCATTCACAACATCCCTCAGCTGTGGCCGCCTATGGAAAGTTGTTATGTTTACAAGATCCCAACGGGTTAAACACGTGCATGTAAATAATTCTCTAGGCAATAGTGCTGGAACTAAACTGTTATGAAAAGCACAGAGAGTTCCTTGTTTTTATTTGTTTGTTTAATTTTAGCTGTAGCCCTACTGTCAATAAAAAATAAAAACGGGATGGAAACGGTACATTTGACCAAAACAAGGGTGAGTAGACCAAGTATTTGTTCAAATAACACATCATTCAGGCAATATCGTTAGAAAAATCCAGTGTTTTGGATGATGTCAGAACTTGCGTCTATCACGCATGCGCACAATTAAAACGAGCATGATGCTGCTCGCTCGGTAAATTACAGGAGTTGACAGCGTCAAAAGAGAAGCCGAACGCTGGTTGTTTAAAATCGACTTGAAGTGCTCGTAAGACCAGGCAAATCAGAAAAGTTATTTAGTATATAAGAGCAGCACCGCGCGGACGTATTTGCTTTTCCTTTTATTATTTTGTTTTAGAGATACATGTTTACTCTTTCAGCATGAGGATCCCTAACAGAAAACTACACACGGCGGTGGACGGAGGAGACTCGGGCGTTTCAGCACACTTCAAAAATCCTTTCGTACACGAGTTGAGATTTACTCCTCTGCAGAAACTCAAGGTAAAGTCGCTGTAAACTATAAATCACGATTTAAGATGGTCCTCCTCACTGAATACACCCGTTGGAGAAAGAGTGGGACGTGTAGCAGAAGTTATTGTTGTTGTCTCACGTTACTGCACGCGAAATGTTATGATCGTTGTACGTCATCTGCCAAAAATGCAGAAAATCTTCCTGAGTGTCCCCAAATCGACAGACTGGTTACAATCTTTAAGCAGGTGTAGATGCTCTGCAGGTTAATTGAGTTGTTTTACTTGTGTCATTTCTTAGGATACAGTTGTTTGTTCTGTACAGTTGTGAAATCTTGCCTATTAGATTCTTGTGCTGATCTTGGGGTTTGACGTGCAATTCAAAGTGAACCGAAAATAATCCGAGTGTGTTGTTACCTTGTTGATACAGATTTACAGATACAGGCTTTTCTGTTACTCAATTTGTCGTTATTTCAATACTGACCATAATATATTTCCTTAGTGGAACAGTCTGTTAAAACACTGAGTGTGTGTAGGTCATGTTTGCCTGCCTGTCTAGGCTACCTACTGTGTTTGGGTCTAGATCAGAATTGACAAGGGATCAGGGTAACCAGGGAGCCAGTTCCTGAGACCTTTAAATTGAAGGAAATAAATAAACAAACTGGTATGTAGAAAAAGGCATCTTTTATAATCTAAATTTCATCAAGCTGTCTAAAATGATTGTCTTTTTTAATTTTTGTGACTTTAGTTAACCAAATATTCCCGTATAGAATATATTTTTTTCATTTGTATTCTGATATCACTTGCATGAAAACCATTATTTATTTCCTAGCTCTTCCTAACCGTTATTTATTTCCACTGTAAAAAAAAAAAATATTGTTGGTTTAACTTAAAGTAACCTGGTTGCCTTAAAATGTTAAGTTCATTGAAATGAAAAAAAGGAGTTAATACAATGGAGAATGATTTATATATATATTATTTTTGTAGTGTATGTGTATTTTGCATGTTATATTATCTATTGGCTTTTGCTCTTTGCTGGGCTTGAAAGGGGAAAAGCTTGTATTAATATGATGTTGATATGTATGGATAGACTGAAGCATGATTATGAGATGTGTATCCATCCAATTCTGAGTAATTATGGTGTTTGTGATGTTTTGTGTTTTTAGTAAGTTGTTAACTTTTGGGCAGTTTAAAGGGTTAGTTCACCCAAAAATGTAAATTCTGTCAGTAATTACTCACCCTCATGTTGTTCTAAGCCCGTAAGACTTTCATTCATCTTCAGAACACAAATGAAACAAATCTGATTTAATCTGAGAGCTGGATCACTCCTTCAAAGGCTGCTAGGTAATTTAATCTGCCGGCCCCGAAAAGTTAGTAAAGACATTGTTAAAATAGTCCAAGTGGCTCAACCTTAAGTTTATCAAGCGTCGAGAATGCTTTTTTGTTTGCAAAAACAAAACAAAAATGACTACTTTATTCAACTATTCATTTTCTTCTATGTGGCCCTGTGACATGAGTTCACGAGAGTGTCACGATGCATGTGCGAGAACTGAGAAGATGACGCTTGTGATCATTTGATGGGAATGTGTAAAAGGTAAACCATTCATTTTGTGGCATTGGTAAGGCACTTTTATGTTTTCCCATTGGTTTTTCATGATTTGGACATCCATGCAATGCACAATTTAGAACCATTTTGAAATGCTCCCACACTCCACTCCGTTTTAACCACCTCATGTTTTTTTTTTTTTTTTGCCTCAATTTTTTGGTCTCGCAACGCCCGTGAGAATCTTGTGTCACATTTGCAATGTTCAGTTAGCTGACAATTAATTTCATTTAATCAAGTAAGTTCTTTTTGACAATAAATTGATAATCGATTAACCATTTACATCTTTAGTTCTCGCGCATACATGCGCTCTCGTCAATTCACATCAGAGGCCCACACGGAAGAAAATTAATAGATGTAAATAAGTAGTTATTTGGTTGTTGTTTTTTTGCACACTAGAAGTATTTTTGCCGCTCTGATAAACTAAGGGCTCTTTCACAACTACCTTGTTTGGTCCGGACTTTCAGACTTTTCAGTTTGGTCCGAATCAAAAGTATAGGTGTGAAACCTCCGGACCAAACAGATGAAATTTGTTCTGACGAAAGAGGTAGTCTCGGTTGGAATCAAACTGAAAATAGGTTTGATTTTTTTTCTAGTGTGAAAGCATTTCTGTATGGTTCGGATGGTTTTGGTTCCCAAAAAGCAGAAAAAACTGAAAGTGGCAGGAGAAGTGAGCCGTGTAGCACATGGGGAGATGAGGAGACGAGGTTTTTAATTGAAGTATGGTCTGATGACATCATAAGAAGTCAACTTGCAATCTTCTCCTCCATTCCTGCTGGCGACGATTAAATGTTTGCACGATGAGGCCGTTGATTTGGCGAATTTGAACTAGCCTTGCGTATAGTTGGTGCTGCAGGTAATTATGCCATAAAAATAACAATATAGTTGCAACGATATGCTGCGTCTGTTCGTTCATGTTGTCAAAGGTTACTAAACCAATCAATGTCAAGATTTAGCCCACATAGATGATGACGACAGGACGCAAGAGGCCGCGTAAAGTTCTTTAGTGCGCTCGCATAATTGCAGTGTGAAACCAAACCAAAACTTTCTGAAAGTATAAAATGTATCAAAACAACTTTTCGGACCTTGGTGCAGACTTTCAGGTGTGAAAACGCCCTTAAGGTTGAGTTGAGGTGAACTAACCCTTTAAGGTTGCCTGATCCATACAGATCTTAGATCAAAGTTTATGGTGCCATACAATCAGGAACAACATTAACAAGACCTGTGAATGTGTCCCGACTCCCGAGTCGACTCCTGTGGCACCAAGACATTAGCAGCAGATCAGTCAGTAGGCGTCTCAACCTGCGGTCCGTCACTAATGCAAATGCGATGCACGGTATGCTGACCACATTTACAAAATAACTCTGTCTTCTGTCCAGTGTCCAAACATACTGCGCCTTCTTTAAAGAATGATAGACTTTTACGTATGCGGGGGTGACCTGTAAAAAAAAATCCCCTTTGTAAGAGATCACGATCAATGGTGATCTGAAAGAAATGTGGAGTAAGCAAGAGCTGTAGGATCTCCTAAACCGGACTCAGCAGTCAGAACTGATCTTAGTTGATGCTCTTAGTTGAGAGTCATTTGCCTTGTAAACATGCATGAATAAGATGACATGGCAAACAGTGTGTCTTAGATGACCGAGATGTCATAGCAAACAGTGTAATTGACCAAGACAGACCCAACAGCGTCTTGTCTCCACACACTCTTTTATTGGTATAATGTGATCTTAGTTAAATGATCATCTGGAAGTCATAGAGTTTTATAAGGGCCTCAAGCTCCTACAATGCTACCTATGTTACATAGTCTGACAAGTGAAGTCTGACATGAATGTGGTTGATCAGGTTTGAGCATACGTTAAGTATGCTATACTTTGAAAAAAGTCTCAATTAATATGGGCATGCTTCTCTCAAAATGAATTTGTTCTCAGCATTCATTATACCAGAATAACAATGACAAATATAGTGCAACTATAGTTAAAATAAACATTATGTATTATGTCAGAGTGATCAGTGAATATTTTATGTAATTAGGACTTATATTCATCAAGGATGCATTTAATTGATCCAAAGAGGCAATAAAGACATTAGATTTTTATTTCAAATAAATGATGCTGTTTTGAACTTTTTGAAGATCATGACACTGGAATTTTTTTAACCATTACAGGAATACATTACATTTTAAAATATATTCAAATAGAAAAGTTATTTTAAATTATAAATAATATTTTATAATATCACTATTTGATCAAATAAATGCAGATGTAAATCTTATAAATGTTTACTTTTGTTTATTATGTATTTTTGCATATGGCTTCATGTGATTGCAATGTGACTTGACGGGAGAGCTGAATTGCTGAGCTCGTGCAAACATATCCACATCTTGTTTATTTTGTCGTGTTTATTTTGTATATTAATATATTTATCTAAATGCCTCTCTTGGCCGCGTGGGTGGCCTTGGGATGTTGGCTAAACAGTGTACCACTGCTCAGGTATTTTCAACTTCTTTTTACCCCATGCGAAGAACAAAAAGTAAGTTTGCGTTTTAAGTACCTTAAGGGTGGTTACTTTTTTACTCAGACCAGCAAGCAAGCAACCACCTTGAATACCCTTGAGCCATAGCAACCACTCAACACCTTAACAACCTTGAGGTCAGGCTCTTGTGTGGGCTTTGTTATGACTGAGTAGCCTCTTAACCCTTCCAACACATTCTCATCCTTTTGGCGTCATATAGGTGACGCCATTTGACATTTCGTGGAAATACTACGCACATGGCACCCTTTAGCGTCAATATAACATGCAGAACCCAAGGCGTCAAAAAGGTGACTGGTAGGGATGGGCATTTTTCAAAAATATTGCATTTGAATATTCGGGCTCATAAAAATCGAATATTCATTTATTTAAATTATGTTTAACGAAAAAGACGTTATTTTTTATTTTTATTTTTTTTTTTTATATTTTTGTCACCATTTCTGGACAAGCTTACAATTAGGCAATACACAACAAGCTTACAATATAATTTAAGTTTTCTTTTAGTTGAAAACATTACACAGTAGGCCTATGTGTAAACAAAAAAAAATATATAAAAAAGCATTATTAAAAGCATGCTCAAGCAGCGCGAGCGAAAAAAAAACCTAATAAAACAGATTGCGTCAGTTATCGTACAGAACGTACACACACGAGTCAGCAAATGATTGATTATTGTGTTTATATTGTTTCACGTTTATGTTGAGAAAAACAATAATATCTAACGTTACATGCAGGGGCGCGCCAGCACTTTATGCTCGAAGTGAGAAAAGACGCTGCGCTGACAGATGTTTCAGAGACACAAAGAGAACGGTGTTTCTAACAGCACTTTGCATTTTCTGTTCTTAAACCGGTTTCCTTAACGAAACTTAAAGGAAGTATGTCTCAAAATCATTTTGCTATTAGATAAGTTAACATCTTTGATCACGCGGGGTCCAGCTGTGCTTACCTGCAGTTGTGATGCAATGATGAACAGCTGTCTTTCCTCACTCGACTGTTTGGATTTCATGTGATTTCTCATGGTGATGATATCATAACTCAGATTAATTAATTAATTTAATCAAAAGTAATTCCGTTTAGTAAGATCCTTTTCAAGTGACGTTAATTCCAAACTTCGTGAGGCAGACTGACAACATTATGTGATCAAATACAGACAACTTGTTAACGCACTCCACAGCGCCATCCAGTGCATTTAATTGTAACTGCGAGTTAGTTCTTAGGATTTATCATGGACTCACTGCATTTACGGCCAGCAAAGCAACGTATTCAAAAAATTCGAATAGTATTTTATTTTTCGAATAATAATTACATATTGAATATTCGAATATTCGTGCACATCCCTAGTGACTGGCATCCTTTAGCGTCAATATGAGACGCAGACCCTTCCCCAGACCTAAACCTACCCATAACAGTGCGTGTTATATTGACGTTAAAGGGTGCCATGTGCGTAGTATTTCCACGAAATGTCATATTGCGTCACCTATATAACGCCAAAGGATGAGAACGGGCTCACCCTTCTCAAAGAAGACACGAGCATCGTCCGCCTGCTCTTTCACAGAGCTGCTAAAACATCAGATGCAGAAAAAGGGTGGAGATGGGCTTCTTAACCAGCACATCCCCCTCATCCTCCCTCAGGCTAAAGCACATGGAGAGTAGACATGAGGGGGAGGCTGTTAACAGGACCCTATAGGCTGGGATCAGGGCTGCGACCTCTCACTCCTGGGACATTATACAGTGGGCTAGGGTAGGAGAGGTCGAGACCGGGTTATAATTCTTGTTCTGAGCAAATGATTTTAGCTCTTTATTCTGTTTGATAAGTTAGTATGTTTTTTTAATCCCATAGGAAATAAGTGGTTTTGTATTTAGTCTTTTACTTACAATACATTTTACACTATCTCCTCCTAGCTCTCTGCTGCTCCCTCCCTGTCCCAAGAGAGCCATTGCCTCAGCCTCCAGCTCAGTTTAATCTTTCTGTCAGGGCAGACTGCAGGAGTTGACAGCAGCTCTAGATAAATAAATAAACACTAAACCAGCCACACAGTTCATCTCCTCCTAATGGAGGCGTCGCGTGAGCCCATACACTTTAATCACCGCTCTCAGAGAGATGCTCCGCTCCAGTTCTGATCTCACGATGACAACCTTAGCCTGTTGTGTCATAGCTATCTGCTGGTAAATTTAACAAGATGGGTGTCATTTTACAAATTAGTTGTTTGTGAATGAGAAAAACAGGAATAACCTTATTCTAGGCTCTGTGGTCAAGAAACTCACGCTTTTGTGTCACGTGTCACAGTCGATTTTTCTAGGAAATTGGAAGCACATACTCTCATGCAGATTAAATATTCATTAACCATTCGGGTCTTAATGTGAGCTCGTTCCTGTCTTCTGCTTTGACATTGGTTCTTGCGACAGTCTAACCAAAAAATTAAATAAAAATCTTCGCTTTTAGCTGCAATCAACAAAGTATTTGTCCATATCTTTTTTTTTTCACTCAAAGCTCCAACAAGATTGGTTCTTAACATGCTGATTTAGCCCTTTAGATCTAAGAGTTGGTTGAAGCTTTTTTTTTAAATTAAGTATATATTTTATTTTTATTTTGCATTATTATTTTTAAATTAAAGCAAACATGAGAAATATACTCCAGAATTAACCCAGTTTAACCCTCTTGTTTGAAAATTCATTTGAAAGACCGCAAGAGCAAGGTCTTGCTAGCTAAAAAATAATAGTAATATTATTTATGTACAGTGTGTGTGTGTGTGGGTTTGTTTATGTGACTTATGAGGACACAAGTTTGTATGACATGTGTATTACACTGGTATTACAACTTATTGGTGGTTTATGAGGACATTTCAAAAGTCCTCATAAATCAAATGGCTTAAAAAACATAAAAAAACAATGTTTTATTAAAAAATAAAAAATGCAGCATGTCTCCTGTGATGGGTAGGTTTAGGGATTGAGTTAGTGTAGGGGGATAGAATATATAGTTTGCACAGGATAAAAGCTCTTACGCCTATGGAGAGTCCTCATAATGCTGCTGCACCAACATGTGTGTGTGTGTGTGTATACACAAACACACACCTAAAGGATTATTAGGAACTCCTGTTCAATTATCTAATCAACCAATTACATGGCAGTTCACTTCAATGCATTTAGGGGTGTGGTCCTGGTCAAGACAATCTCCTGAACTCCAAACTAAATGTCAGAATGGGAAAGAAAGGTGATTTAAGCCATTTTGAGCATGGCATGGTTGTTGGTGCCAGATGGGCCGGTCTGAGTATTTCACAATCTGCTCAGTTACTGTAGAGTCAGAATTTGTGCATGAGTGAGTGAGTGACGTTCAGTGAGAGATGACTGACACAGGCTGCTCCACACAGCAACAGAGAGGGCTCGGCTGAGCGAAAAAAAACACTTAACTGCATCACTATTTTTGTTGAATAGTTTTGTACCTTAAATGGGATCTGGAGGCAGTTTATAACTTTCGGGAAGCGGGAGATTTTTCCCTGGTCGCACATCAGAGGCGCCCGCGTCATTGGATGTGCACTTGCCGCTGCAAATAAGTGAGCCAGACGCTCAGTGTGCTAGCTGTGAAGCAGCAAATGTGTTTTACATAAAAGCTTCTGTAAATTTCAAGGAAAAAAAAAAACGTTTCGAGGAAAAGGAGTTTTTCCTTTTCAGTAAATTATAGGAAGTGATGAATAGGATGCATGCACACATATAACATCGGCTTGCATCTTGCATCAGCTCGCGTTTCTTCCTTACAGAATACAAGTCTTAAAGGGGCCACACACATTGCATTGGAGTCTCTGGGGTCCTAAATGTTACATGAATGTCAACAAAAAGCACAAACTTCTGCTTATCATTGTGAACTGAGGTCTTTAGATGTAAACCATTGATAGGAACATGAGATGTCTGGTCAAGAGGTCATCAGAAACGCTGATGCAAACCTAATCTTGCTCCTTGGATGATGTATTGTAGTAGCCAGTGTACAGTTGAGAAAAGCCTGGTAAACTACATGAAGTTGTGTGTGATCAGACACAGGATATTCAGGAATATTGAATAGAGTTTGCGGGATAAAACTGTTACAGTACAATGCCTTTATGTAAAGTCCATATCAGATGGGTCTGTTTTCAAAAACCCTTTCTCATGGGAAAAGAATCTAACATCAGTTGAAAATTATCTCTTCCTCAATTCCTGTTCCCTCTCATGTCCTTCTTATGTGATCTTGTTTTCCTGATTGCCTAGAAGCGTGACATGTGATGTCCTTGTGCTCTGAGCTAATGGTTCTGTTAGTGCGGTCATGAATGGCTCACCATACGCATTTAATTCTGGCATTGCAAAAGCATAATCGGATTTTATGTTATTATGAACTTTGTAGAAATCAGTCGTCTCGAATCATACCAATGTAAAATGTTTCTGTTTGCTTTTTGCTATTTATAAAATGTTAGTACACACATTTTGTTTTTCTAATCCACATTTTGAAATATTAGACTGTATTTGTGTCCTATGAAATATCTTTTCCTCAGTTTTGAGTCTTAAAATTTTACTGTTTAATTAAATGCGAATTAAATAAAAAAAACATGCATAATCAAATCAAATCTAGGGTATACAGTTTTAACAATTTAATAATTTATTAGAATTTTAACAGTAACACCCCCCCCAATATTTCTGGATTCTGTGTGTTGTGATTGAACAGATTTTTTAAAAATCAAATCAAATTAATTCATATAATGGTTTAATCAATATTTTATCTTTTAATATCATAAATGTATTTTTTAATACCATCTCCTAGCTCCTAAAAATCACACACATGCAGATATAAAAGAATATTCTAGATATTCTGAATTACATGATATGGGGCATCATTGGAATATGACCAAATTCAGAATCATATTGTTCTTGTGCAATTTGTTAGACTTATTTCCGATTGTATTACAAAGTCATCAGAATTGATTTGACACTTTAAAGTTGGAACTTTAATGTTTAAAATACACAGAATTTATCATCAAATCTGTTCATACATGCATTTTATAGATTAAGCCCCAAGGTTCTTCATTCTTTATAGTAAGCTTTGTTTGAAGTAAACTTTAGATCATTAACCGCAAACTCATTTCTCATGAAACAAAAATCTTGATACTTTTGTTCTCAAGCATTTCAAACTAGGTCTCTGAATGTAGCCATTACATCAACTACCTTTCTTTGAAATCTTGATGGTTCTGCTTACAAGAGCCCAATGTGAGTTTGGCCTGTCAGTTAACTAGGGCTGAGTAATCTAAATGTTAATGTTCTCCAGGCCAGTCTCTCTATGTCTGTTTATGCACAGCATAGCAAAATGCAGTATCATCTCTCTGCATATTTTTGTTTCCCATCTCTTTCTGTAAATGACCCTCATACACGATTTCTGTGTTCTCCAGCTCCACAGCAGTGTTTGAATGTTAAACTGGCAAATTCTGGATCACCATGAAAACATTTGGGATTTTAACCTCTGGTTACCTCTAACACGTTCCTTCTCTCTCACAGATAGCTGTGATGTCTGTGACTCTGTTCCCTGTCCGTCTGCTCTTTGCGGCCTTCATGATGTTGCTGGCCTGGCCCTTTGCGTTCGTGGCCACCGTTGGCCGTTCTGAGGATGCAGTTGAACCACTATCCTGGTGGAGATGGTGAGTAACAGATCAGAAATGTTAATCAGATTTGAGAGTTCGGGAACATTACACTGCCTCTCCATTTCACTCCTAAAACAGGCCAACAGAGCCATTCAAACTGCATTTTGCAGAAAAAAGAAATCGAAAGTCATTCATTTTCAATGAGAGGATTTGAGGCAACATGAGCTGCAGCAACTGTTGGCATATTCAAATGAGTAGCCAATGCGAGTGTAGATGCTTGCATGATTTACTTCCAGATAAACTGCAGTCAGGGAACTACTGGGGCTGTGTGTATCACCAAGAATCAGGCGATTTGAATATGACACAATTTATTCCGAAAACACACTCTTTGGAAGATCACTAGGGCTTCAAACTGATCTTAAATGTCTTTTCACCTTATTTGCTTGCTAGTAGTTACTAGTGGTTCAAGAAAATATCAATACACTCAAATATCGCGATACTATGTTTGGCGATACTCAAAAATACTGTACACAGTTACGGGATACACATCGTCTCTAAGAGCTAGTTAACATCCCAATGCCATCCGTGCTACTGGGCATTATTATTAAATATGTAAATATTACATTTTAAATATAAATATTAAATATGTTCCTCTCAAGAACAACAAAAAGGACTGCAGTGAGAAAACAATTAAGAAAGCATCTGATCTAAGCGATGTGGATATATTTGCACAAGCTCTGCACTTCAGAGTCATCACAGTATATCATATTGTAAACCCTGTATCATGATACATATAGTATGTATCATGATACAGGTTTTACAATATGATATATTGTGATGTATTGGAATTTTGTGAGAAAGATGATATTTTGGTGGTTACCCTGCAATTTACACTTTAATCAAAACAGTGGATCTGCATTTTTGCTTATATGACTCATTTTTGTGCAATCTGGTAAATGAAAAATATTACAGTAAATTGCTTGCAGGATTCTTTAGGTATATTAGTTGTATATACTGTATATTATTGGATCTTGCTTTAAATGTTCACAGTTTTATATTACAGAAAGGGCAAAGTCCACTTAATATTTAATACTGTAAAGCTACTTGCTTTAGAGCAATCTATTGAGCATCATATTCCTTTTGAGCATCATATTCAAATTTTTATTTATTTTCTTACATATTCATTGCGCATGTATCTTTTTTTAGTTTGGCCTACTATGCTGTCCTCTGTTACAAGATTTAACTTTGTGGATTTTAGATGCTCAAAAAAAAATCTATTGTATAAAACGCTATATGAATAAACAATGTGATTGGAGTGCTGAATTGCAGAGCTTGTGCAAATATATCCACATCGCTTATAGATCAGATGCTTTTTTAATTGTTTTCTCACTGCAGTCCTTTTTGTTGTTCTTGAGAGGAACATATTTATAATTTATATTTAAAATGTAATATGTACATATTTAATAATAATGCCCAGTAGCACGGATGGCATTGGGATGTTAACTGAGCTCTTAGATACTATGTGTATCCCATAACTGTGTACAGTATTTTTGAGTATCGCCAAACATAGTTTCGCTATATTTGCGTGTATCGGATATTTTCTTAAACCATTAGTAAATTCTAGCAAGCAAGTAAGGTGAAAAGACCTTTAAGATCTGTTTGAAGCTCTAGTGATCTTCCAAAGAGTGTGTTTTCGAATTGAACTTTGGAATAAATTGTGCCATATTCAAATCTTTTTACGTCAGGCTTATTATTGTTTACATTTTTTTTAATCAATTTTTTAAAATTAGTTTCCACACTATCATTGTTAGTTTTTTTAGTTTGCATTGTTGTGTTTGAAGGAGGCAGGTTGTAAAGATTTCACTTTTTTAGCTTTAGACTAAAGTCTTGAATATATATTATACTTTTGTTTTAGGTTTTCCCAGTTACACATACAGTATGTTAGTTTCTTTTTAGTTAAATTAGTTAATGTTTTTGGGGGTTTTAAATTTTTTAACTGTATTAATAATAACTCTGCTTCACATTAGATGCGTAATGAGTTTTAATGCATTCAATGCACATCTACAGTGTTTTTAATTCAGTTCCATTGTGGTTGAGACACTTAAAAAGCTGGCTGCTAATATTAAACTCTTGGAATTAACTGAGTGAGTCTGTTCAGTTCATGTGTTGACCATTATGTGGTGTGTGCGAATGAGCATTACTGCAGTTGCTCACCATGTACAATATTTCAATTCAGTCCATTGAGAAGATCCATTGGATAGAAGCTTGCTGCCAACACCGATTACTAGGGTTTATAACAAAGCGGTAGTCTAAATATCCTCAGATATTTCAAAGCTAGCTCTTTCTCACAATTTGAAACTGCTAAAAGAAGAGAGGTGTATTGTGTGTATGACGTATGTGTGGCACACCTACTCACACACGGAGTAGGTGTCTCCATTCCACTATCACCTGATAGCTTCCAACAGGGCTTTTTATATTCTCTCACTGTCTGTCTGTATGTCTGTATGTGTCTTTCTGTATCCCATTGTGTGCAAGTTTGTTCTTGTGAGGCGTGTAGAGGAAAAGTTTTTGTCTTTGTCAACAGTGTAAGTTTGAACAGACATGCTCAATTATCAAAACTGGAAAGGCGCAGGTCACGCAACTACGTATTTCGCTACTGTGCATGTTTGAGTGGGTGTGCATGTGTGGACGAGAGTGTTTCAGTGTGTTCACAATGTTTAAAACAGATTTTCTAGTGCTGATAATATTTAGCTTGAAGTCTATGTAGACAGCTAAGGCTTAACTAGTACAAAACTGAATTTTCAGCCTTCTCTAAAGACATCCCAATAGTTAAAATATCAACTTAGCCTGTGAAAACAAAAAAACACTGTTTTTTTTTTTTTTTTCTTACCTTTATTTAACCAGGGAAATAATCACATTGAGAAGAATATCTCATTTTCAAGGGAGCCCTGGCCAAAATAGCAGCACACAATATACATAACTACATAAAACAGATTACACAACACGCACATGTACAACAATAAAACAAGATTAAACATTAAGAGTAAGTGCAGACAGATTTGAATAATTTGTTTAAATGTAACTTGAACTCATTCAATAAACTTTGGATCTCATTCCAAGCAGCTGATGCGCTATAAATAAAAGCAGTTTTTTTCCAAACTCTGTCTTCATTAAAGGAACATTTAAAAGAATATATCTACTTGAATGTAGATTATACCCTTGGCTATTAAAAGTTAATAAACTATTCATATATCGAGGAAGCTGTCCGACTAATGCCTTGTATACAAATAAAACAAATACTGTAAAACATGAATCTTAAAAAAATCCTAAATAGGCCTTTCTTTATACATGTTCCTGTGCATTATTGCATTATAATGTACAGTAATACGCTCTTTTATAATTTTTTTTTGTAATTGATTATCCAATTAAGTACAATAGTTTGCAATGCAGTTTCATGTTGACTGCTAAATGAGGTGCACTACAGTCAGGCAATTGAATTGCCCCTCAATGTCAGGAAACAGATGATATTATCCTACTTACCCTGTCTCTGTCTTCCCTTTTGTTTGTTTCTCTCTCTCCAGGCTGGTAGATCTGGCCTTGAAGGCCATCATGAGAGCTATGTGGTTTTCCGGAGGGTTTCACTGGGTCCGTGTAAAGGGACGGCCGGCTCTGCCCAGTGAAGCATCTATCCTCAGCGATGGCCCCTCACTCATCCTATTTTGACGCCATCCCTGTCACCATGACGATGGCATCAATAGTGATGAAGGCAGAGAGTAAAGACATTCCCGTCTGGGGCAGTAAGTTTTTAAACATATTAAGGCGAGACACGGCAGGCAAAACATGTTTTTTTTTTTTGTTTTGTTTTTTCACTGGTCAATTTTGGGATATTTGTCTTCAATAACATCTTTAATAAATGTATTTTTTCAGACTTGAAAGAAGGTGGAAAAAAAGTCTGAAATACACATTTAGGTCTTAATTTTACTACACTTTGTCTGTTTGCATCTGTAGATTTCTCATAAATTCTTCAAAAGTTGTCGTTATAAATCATCCTGCTGCTCAGCGATCGCGATCTGCACCGTCATCACACATACAGTTAGAAAGCTCTCTTTCTCCTGTACGACGCTGTCAGATCCAAATATGGTCATTTCCTTTTTATCAGCAACCAATCGTGAAAGTATAAGGGGGGATTTAACTCTAAATGTGCGATCTCATTGGCTGACGCTAAATCTTTAAAGCCAGTTTTCTCAATGACTTTTCTCTCATTCCCCAAGTCCGAAATCTCCACTTCAGCAGCACCTATATACACCAAACCTTCCAGTCTTGTACCTAGTTATATTATGAAGTCATTTACAGAGGGATTTGTAAATATATTATTCCTAGCCTGATTTATATAACATTTTATTCCAAAAAATGGCGAAAATATATTTTTTAAGGCAATTGGCAGTTTATTCTGATTTACAGGATAACAAAAGTAGATATCCATAAATCCCTCTGTAATTTTTTTTATCATCTAATATGATAAAAAAGAACTTTGAACTGGCTTTATCCAATACTCAGATTTTGTTTTTTTAAATATATGCAAATTAGTGCATATTTAATTAGATAATGCCTCATTTGCATATTTAAACATTAAATTACAGAAAACTTGTAATATATATTTTTTCTCATCTTAATGTAGGTAATCAACTGTGAAAGTTTCATGGCGATATCTGCTAGTTAAAAAAAATTACCCTATTCACCTGTAGTGTCTCGCCTAAAGAGACAAATATTTAAACTCTTGGGTTTGTTTAGTTCACCTTAAAGCTTTTGCATTTGATAAATTGAGATGTGCACTGTACAGCACTTAGTCATTGTTGCTCTTTTGTTCAGTTGGGTACAACACTTTGGGTTAAGTGCTTCTATTGTTCTCATTTGCAGTCTGATAAATGAAAATGTAAATGAGGTGTGATGATAATTTTTTCCCTCTTTATGTTAAGCGCTACTCTACTTGTGGTCAAAAATATTTTTTTAATGTCTTTGGAAGGAAAGATAGTGAAGAAAACTATCTGACATTTGTTTGTGCATGGTGCCTATTAATTATTATTTATACAAAATCTCAATGTATACTCTTAGCATTTTTGCAAGATTTGACTTGCCTACTTTTTAGGTCTCTCCTTTTGTCACTTAAAAGAAATAATCTTTTATTGCTCACTCTCTGTGACCCTCTATTCTCTCATTTGCCTCACCCTCCACTCTTTTCTCCATTTTTAGCTCTTATCAAGTTCATTCGGCCTGTGTTTGTGTCACGCTCTGATCAGGACTCTCGGAGGAAGACCGTCGAGGAGATCAAACGCAGAGCTTGTTCTGATGGCAAATGGCCTCAGGTACTACACAAACACACACAGACATCTGATATTTTGCATCTAACGTAATGACGTTTGTACAGTTTAAGTGTCCAAACACATTTTTGTGCCACTTTGTGTCATGATTTTGTGAGTTAGAGCAGTACTGAGGTATTTCTCCTCTGACTGTGGCCTGTTTCCAGATCATGATTTTCCCGGAGGGCACATGCACCAATAGATCCTGTCTCATCGCATTTAAGCCTGGTATGTGTAGTACACTGTGCCCAGCTCTGATATCTGCCAACTAAACACAATTTTCTAACCTGGAATGAGTGATTGTGTGTTTTTTTTTTGTTTTTGTGATAGAAATGTTAAGAGTGTTTGTTGAACATTTTCATGGTTTGCTGATATTTAGCCATCTATAATGGGTATGTGTGTGCTTTGGTGTTTGCTTTCTCTTTGTACCCTCTCTAATCTGCAGCCCATCATGGTTCACAGCGCTGAGAGATCTGGTGCTTGGCTTCCACTTCCTGTGTGCGCTGTGGAGTCTGATGGTCTTTTCTCCTCAAATCCCTCTCTTCTGTTAGTCATTGTATTGGTTCAATTCCTCTAATCCCCACTCCTCCTCTCTCTATCGCTTGCTTATTTTCTCTTGTCTGGCTATCTCACTTTTCTCTCTACAACCTTTAATACTGGGGCTCTCAGTGTACCAGACAACATCAGCTTTGGCTGTCTGTAGCCAGATAGCTCTCCAAAACAAAAACAAGGCCAGAATCTGAGTTTGCATGTGAACATTGAGTTCTAGTTTATAGTGCTTTTTCTTATAAACTATGTGGTAATCAATCTCTTAAGCATATGATGTCAAATTGCATTCCATTTTCAGGCTTCCATTGGTATTTTAAAGCTACACTGTTTAACTCTTTTAGTTTATTCTTAGCTAAAAACACTTCGTTCTTTCAAAAATATATGTGCTCATTAATGTTTATTTACTTCGTTCAAGTAATAAAGTATTCTCGTGAGTGTATAATATGCCATTGAAAATACATACGGGTAAGGGGTTCTAATGTCGGCTCGCCATGTTGCCCCTCCATCTTGAAAGTACATTAGCCAAAGAGGGACATACCCGTTAATTCAAGCTTCGCCTTTCGCGTTTACGTTTGAGTTAACACTCATGGACGAGGTCGAACTGGAAGCCATGTTAATCTTGGACTACATTGGCCACCGTAGGAGTTAAAACGAAATCGGAATTGAGAGGAACAGAAACTAATATTCACTGGATGGACATATACCTTTT
>JAQIUQ010007522.1:710000-731335 GCA_030378365.1 Hybognathus amarus
GGTTCCTGGAAGTTACTTAAAGGGGGTCTGTCAAATTATAGCTGGTAAAGCTCTAGCCTTTTTTTCTGTGCAGTGTGCACTAGATGATCTCTGAATGACCATGCACTTTGGGTGGTCTGTAGGTGTGTCTGGCAGACCAGCAAACTTCTTTTTTTTTATTCTTTTTTTTTTTAATGTTATATACCTGACCTCAGTTTGTAGGTTGAAAGAATCAGTGCTTATGTTTTAGTTAAGTGGGTTATAACAGTGAAGGACGATTTCAGGGACATAAGGTGCTGGATTTGGTCATTGGTTAAATCAATGCATTAGTACGTTCACCCACTGATCGGCTCAACACATCATATTATTGATCTATCTTTGTTCAGAAGAGCCACATCATAAATGAGCATTACGTTCAATAGCATGAGCAGCGCTGTGCTGATTGATGAAAAAATTAAACACAGCTCTTTGCCTGCCAGCACTGCTCTCATAATGAGAAGTTAACATGGGTGTTGTTTGCTTTGGATTTGAAACTGATGATTGATTTTACACTGGTGGTAGAGCAGTGGGCTGGTTTGTACTGGTGCTTATCAACTGGCAGTGGACATGCTGCCCTCTAGTGAATATGATGAGGAAACACGGTCAACAAACATGGCTTGCTGTTGTAATAAGGGTCAAACTATAGCATTATAAACTATAAACTATAGCATAGTGAATAAAAATTGGCTATGGCAAGTAAATAAAACTTGCCTGTAATGTACCTTATACTACTACTACTACTACATCATCATAATAATAAGTGAAGTAAGCAAATAAGAGACATGCACTAGTATTTTCAAAGTTTGGAATCACTTTTGAAATGTTATTTTAAAGAAATTGATAGACTTATTTACCTAGGATGCATTCAATTACAATAAAGACATTTACACTACTGTACATTCTGGACAAAAAATAAAGGTTTATGGTTGGTATACATGTATACAGTCACAGGCAATACTGATGAACCAATGTAAACCTCGAAGAATTGCAACACTAAAGAAGTCTTTGGCTCAAGCTTCTTTTTCTACTCTAGAATAATTGATCTGATGTTTGTTAAATTAAACTTGAGAATTAGCAAATGGGATTAACTAGACCAGTTTCGTCCTCCTGGAGAGTTATGTCCACAGTGCCTAAAGCACTAGTGTCCACTTCTAATCTGAATGGACGAGTGAAATCTGGATAATATTAAGTGTTAATATGTACATTTTAGGTGCTAGTATGTACATTTTTGGTGCTAATATGTACTTGTCTGGAATGTGATATGTACATTTTAAGTGTTAATATGTAAATTTTTGGTGCTGATATGTTCATTTTGGGTCCTAATATGTACATTGTAAGTGTTAATATGTTCATTTTAGGTGCTAATATGTACATTTTATGTTCTAGTATGTCCATTTCAGGAGCGAATATGTTCATTTTAGGTCCTAATATGTACATTTTAGGTGGTAATACGTATATTTTACGTGTTAATATGTACATTGTAGGTGCTAATATGTATATTTCAGTTGCTAATAAGTCAATTTCAAAGAGCTAATATGTACATTTTAGGTACTAATATGTACATTTCTGGAGCTACTATGTACATTTTAGGTGGCAATATGTACATTTTTAGTTACTAATATGTACATTTTAAGTGTTAATATGTTCATTTTAGGTACTAATATGTACATTTTAGGTGCTAGGATGTACATTTTAGGTGCTAATATGTATATTTTAGTTGCTAATATGTCAATTTTATGAGCTAATATGTACATTTTAGTTACTAATATGTACATTTTAGGTGTTAATATGTTCATTTTAGGTGCTAATATGTAAACTTTAGGTGTTAATATGTTAATTTCAGGTGCTAATATGTACATTTTAGGTCTAATATTTACCACTAAGGTACCAATATGCAGCCTTTGGGTACAAAAGTGGGTAACGCTTCCTTTTACAGTACAGTACAGTGTACTTATCTAGAAAGTACTGGCTAATATAAGGTAAGTTCATGGTTCAGGGTTAGTACTAGTTATTACCCAGTAATTGTAGTTACTAAAATAAGTACATAGTATTTACATGGGTTACTGGACTGTAAAAGGAAGCGTTACCCACTTTTTTACCTTTTGAAAAGGTATAGCGCCAGTGACAGCTTTTGTTCCTTTTTGTCTGAGAGTGTAATGCCTATTAATTTCTTGTTAAATGTTCTATTTCCCAAAAATGTGTTTCTTCAAACTCAGAAGAATCCTCCACATAGACTATATGCAGTCAGTTTATTAAGAGGTTCAACTGAAGTTTAATCTCATGCATTCTGCTGTGCTTCCCGTAGGTGTTATTGGCCTGTAGGATGCTTCTTCAAACGGTTCCCACTATAACTCAAAGCTTCAAACTTGGATTCATTCATCTAGAATATCTTTTTGCAAACTTTTACCATTCAGTCTTTGTTCCTTTGCCCATCCTGCCCTTCTTCTTCTTTTTTTTTTTTTGTCTTTTTTTCTGCCAGTGTCAGATGTGACTGTTTCTTTGAAACTCTTAAAAGCTCCAGTATCTCAGAGTCTACGGTTAGTGATGAAAAGCTGTTTAGTGTGTTCAGTTCAATGTAGCCGCCAGCTGAGCACCAGTAAGGGGTCTGTTTCTCAAAACTAGAGACCCTGATGTTCTCTGTCCTCTTGTTATTCTGGGTCGTCCACTTCTCTCTCGTGCCTGGTTAGATCCATTTTGCTTTCTTCTTTTAAGACAGTAGTTCATGTAACAACCTTCATCTCTCAAAATAACAATTCACTGGAGTTTCTAGAGAAATCTTTCTTTGTTTTTGTTTTTTTTTAACCAAAAAGTGACTTGTTAGAAAAGTGTACTCTACTTTTAAAAATATGTAATTGTATCGTTGCGGTTCATTAGACAACACAATGATCAAAAAAGGACGTACATAGTACGTATGTATCGATTTTCTAGGTTGGAACAATTTAATATTTTATCTATTTTCTCAGTTTACCTGCCAGTGGCACATTTGGTTTATAATACTACTAATAAAAAAGTTGATAATAATTAATGATTTTTCGTCCTCTCTTAGACTGAAGACGAGAGTCACTGATGAAGTCCTGCATGAAGAAGCCTCCAGGGCCCTTAAGATGTGTGGAAGCAGGCTGGATCTGGAGGGATTTGCTCAGTACCTGAATAAATCCATGACAGAAGCAGTCCAGGATATCTTCTCTCTTTTTGAGGAGGTTAAACATTTATCAAATAATCTTTATTAGACCGTGACTGTTTGGAAAACAAATTAACTTGCATTTCAAACAGTTCGGTTGTAATCAGTTATGCATTTACATTATGTCTGTCAGACTGTGATGACATTTGAATGAATTGTTTCCAGCATGGGAAGATGGATGTGAGGGAGTATGTCATCGCCCTGTCAGTGGTTTGTAGACCTTTCCGATATCTGGGAGACCATTAAACTGGCCTTTAGGGTGAGTTGACTTTCTAAAATCTCTCGTTGTTTCAAATCAGACAAGATCTCACACATTAAATGTGCAGTATAATATATTCTGCTTAATATGTATTTGTAAGCGAGACATTAAACATTTGTACTTTTCCTTGTGTCCAGATGTTTGAAGCACAGGAGGATGGAGCAGTTGTAGAAGATGAGCTGGCCATCATTTTGAAAACGGCTCTAGGCATTGGAGATTTTGTTGTTTGCGATCTCTTCAGGGCCATTGATTGCCAAGACAAAGGGAAGATCACTTTTGGTAAGACCCTTTACATTCATTTACATGTTAAATGTGATTGTCTGATTGCTTAGGTGTTTGTGCTTGCTTTATTATAAACTCAAAATATCAACACGGAAATTAAAACTTTTTGCTACTTCAATCCCAAAGTGTTCCGTTGAGATTGGCTTCACTTCATCGTTGTTTGGGCTCACAGTGAGCAAAATGATCAAATTAATACTTCTCTGGTCCTGGATTTTAATTGGCTGAGCCGCATTCTAAGAGAAAAAACTAAAACTTTTTTTTTGTATCTTGCCCAACATCCCCTTAGCTCTTCTAAAACCATTTCTATTTAATAGATTTTCTGTTAAAGACAACATGAAATGACATTTACACTTCAATTTTGAGTAAAATATTATTGTAGTCTGGAATTTGATTTAATCTATTGGCATTCAGTTAGATGGAAGTCTGTGTGGCTCTGATAATGTTTGTGATGATGAATAAAAATAAAAATAAATAATAATTTTTAAAGAATAAAAATCTACATTTAACAAGGTTACTTACTACATAAATAATATATTGTTCAGTTCACAGTATATATTTGTAATGTTTTGGACACAGAAATGCATGTTAATTACAATTGAATGAAAATGTATTGTAGTTTAAATAGGTTTTTATTAAATGCACTTTATATTGAACTTTAGAGTGGGTTTACTAAAAAGGACCAAAAAACATCTTTAAATGTAATTTCATAATTGCTTCTCATTACACATTTGTAATGATAGTTTTATTTAGTAAATTTACAAATTAAGTAAATATTTAGTAAATATATAATTTAGTAAAAATATATTACCTTTCAATGTTAATATTGAAATTCAATATTAAATAAGTAATTTTTTTTTAATTTTAAAGTTCAAGAAAATAAAATATAAAATCAATGGCCAAAGTGGACACTGCATGCTAAAGAAATGTGTAGAAATGTTGCCCTTTTTCTTGGAAAAAAAAAAATTATGAAATGAGACCGATTATTATGTTTTTGCATCAAATTGAATTAATTAAATTTGTCTCATATGGAATTTGGAGTTTACCTTGTATACATGCTATGTTTTGTGGCAGATGATTTTTGCCGGTTTATGGAGAATTGTCCTGATTTTGTGGAGCAGTACCACTGTCTCCTAGAGCCAATCCCTCAACACTCCAGAGAATCCACTTCACCCTCAGAGTCTCGCTCTTCAACTAACGGCTTCTGTGCTGACTTCAGCCCTCGAGATCCAAACACTCACAGTGCTGCACACAGCAAGAAACAGGACTAAAAGCAGCTTTTACTATCACAGCCTGTCACAGTCAGTGTGGAAGGGTATTTTTGTGTGCATGTGTGTACTTCTGTGTGCAGGCGAGGTGATGACAGATGCTATCTTGAAGTTGAATCGGAATTTGCATCTTGGGTACATTACTCCAGGGATTCGATTTTTCAAGAGCTCTGTTCAAAATCTTCAAGACGGTTCGTTGTTTGACATATCTTACGAATGGAAACTGATTACATTTTTCTTTCCTTTTTTTTTCTTTTTTTTGAGAGATTATTACAGATTTTCTATATAAAGTATTGTTTTCTTTATAAATGAGCGGGGGTTTTAATATATGCAAAACAAACAAGTCTTGGCTGATGTCTTTCAGGGTGTTGAGTTGCAATATTATTGAGTTGCTTCACAAATGTATTGGTAAAAAAAGAAAAAATCGAGTGAACCTGTAAATGTCTCGGGTTTGTTTTTGGATAAAAGGAATTTCGTCATTAATAAATCTGATAAAGTAACTCAATATGTCTGATGTTATTACTAAATAATTACAAATTCACACTATTACATGAAATGGTAATCAAACCTTAATTTTTTTTTTTTTTAGATGTTGACAGATGTGGAAATGAAAAACAACAATTGCACTTATTTATTGTTAAAGGATTTTTATTTTTATTTTTTTCTGTGAGCTATTTTGTTAGTTCGGTCTACAAAGCAAAGTTTAACTAAAAAGGACGAAAGTGTTATATGCGTTAATTCGAAGTGGTGATTGGCTGCCACTACAGTTTCTGAACATTTCTCTGCATGAGAATGATGCTGTCATAGCTTTAGTTTGACTACCAACACATGGAAAATACGACTTACAGTATTAGTATACAACAAGCATGAGAGCGGTTTCTGACAACGCGTATCATTGATTTTAAACGGACTGAAGTAATTGCGTTTTAAGTTTTTATATGGACATTTAATCTAGTGAACATGAACAGC
Source organism: Hybognathus amarus (assembly GCA_030378365.1). NCBI lineage: Eukaryota > Metazoa > Chordata > Actinopteri > Cypriniformes > Leuciscidae > Hybognathus > Hybognathus amarus. The sequence continues at coordinate 715,975 of JAQIUQ010007522.1, forward strand.
ACCGTGTGGGCTATTCGCAGATAATTCCGCCTTCTTCATATGAAATATGTGCCAATAAGGACATATTTCAACCGTACGTTAGATGTGATATTTTTCTGATGCACAGAAGACAATTAATTCTAAGTAGCCTAATGAACAAAAACAAGTAGCCTATTTTTTTATTTTTTTTTTTTTACTTTATATATTTTTTTTTCTTCAATGACTATTTATTTTTCACTGCTTTATGTTTATTTTTCACTGCTTTCACAGGCTCTATTTATAATATGCAACAGAACAGACGACCCAACTACTCAGGCATTTGACGGTTCCAAAAAAAACGAAAACGAAATTCTCTGGAGAGTTTATTTATTAGCAGTAAACTTCACCACAAAGGGGCGCAATATTCAAGAGAGTGAATTCGAATCATTTTAGGAATTTTTTTGTGATAGTAGTTAGAGAATGTTTCAGCTTTTGACTTTGGAGGATGAGACATTGTTGCTTTTGGAAGCCAAAGTGGGATATGATGGCGTCGAGTCATTGAGTCCGAGCGATTTGACATATCAAAAATAAATAAATCAATGACGTGTTTCAGGTTAATACCACGTTTTATTATTTATTTAAATTATTTTCTTTGTGAAAGGTTATAGAGTATTTTATTTTTAATGCTTATGAGCTGCCTATTTGTGAAATTTTGTCCCCAAATGACGTTTGCAGAAATAAAATAATAATAATAATACATTTTAAAAAATCCTGTCATCTGAGGTCATGATTGACATATTCTAGCACTATATAAAAAATAGGAATGATATCGTGTTGTAGCCTATGTTGGCATGAAACTGCTCCGGATTATTAATAATAATAATAATAATGTAGACACCTTAACTCTTCCCAACCCTTGAGTAAAATTACATGTGTTAAAAAGTAGGGTACGTTATGTTGCAAAAACACATTCTGACATCCTGAGTGTACATTAAAAAAAAATATAGCTTGTAATGGTTAATAATAGAATGCCATACTTAATTGCTGATTTTCACTGTTCACTCACTGTTTTCATTCACTTTCACATGTATAGTCGTGCACATTTCTCCCATTTTCTTTCTGTTCTTCCTCTTGCTCTATTTTTCTTCCCTCACCCACCTTTTTCTTCCACTCCATTCTTCTCCTCTCCTCCTCTCTGATCTGTCACCTTAGCCTACGATGTAAACACATGATGTCATTTGTTAGAGAAACTTACATAAAGGAATGTTTCGCTGCACCACAGGGAGGCGCTATAACATTTACAAAACGCCCCAAATCATATAGATAGACCGCAAGAAAAAGCATTACATCATCCCTGTTGTAAAAATAGATTAGAATTGCTTCTTGAGTTCTTGAAAGTGGAGCATTTTGCCACCTGTGTCCAAGCTGTTAATAGATAATGACATCATCTGAAACGGCTCACGGAAAGCAGGATTTGACACACAGATGGACTGAATGGATAAAGCCTGGTCATCTGAATTAACCAAAGTGCCCTTGAAATTCACCCTCAGTGTAATTCTTTGGTCTTCGTTTTCCTTTTACATGAATGGACGGAGCAGAGTCACATTATGGTCTGACAGAATGAGCTAGTCAAACGTTTATTCTGAAAGGTCATTTGCTTATTCAGCTCACTATCTGTGGGTTGACAGGATTTTTCAGAGCATTTGCACTGAATTCATGGAAAACATTTCAGGCTTGTAAAGATCTGAATGAATGATCATTCTGTAAAACAGATGTGTAATTGATATTTATGCACACTGTGATCAACTAAGACCACGGCGTAATTACTGATAATGATACAAATTTACATTTAAAATGTACAAAATGTCAAGTCACCTTTATTTATATAGTGCTTTATACAACACAAGATGTTAAAGATTTTTTGCTTTAAAAAAAACATAAGGTGATTCAAATATTAATTCTGCTGCACAGCAACTCTACACATCAAAGTGTTATTTATTTAGCTCAAGTCAGTTCAGTGTTGATTTGCTCCGGTTAAGCGTGTAATGTTCATCAATTATGAAATTAGTTCAATGTGAACTTGTGCGTTCCATTTTCTGGAAAATTCAGATTTCCAAACTGTTGAATAGGCTATCCTACGAGACTCTGGGACAAAGTCACCCAATGCTGAATGTAAAGATTATACGGTAACACTTTACAATAAGGTTCATTTATTAAACATTATTTCATGCATTAACTAATATTAACTAACCATTTGTTATTCTTTGTTAACGTTAGTTAATCAGCTGTTCATTGTTGTTCATGTTAGTTCACAGTGCATTAACTAATGTTAACAAGATTTTGATAAAGTATTAGTAAATGTTGAAATTAACATTACCAAATATTCACAAATGCTGAAGAAGCATTGTTCATTCTTCGTTAATGTTAACTAATGTAGTAACTAATGAACCTTATTGTAAAGTGTTACCGATTATACATATGAATCGTTGAAGCCTACAATATGATGGTATCAAAGACCGTTTGTATAGTGTCAGTCCGAACCCGCGACATGTCCGTCCTTATGCGGGCATTAATATGATAATGATATGGAATGTGGAGGGTGATATTTGGAAAGCATACGCTTCATCTCGTCTGTCTGTCCCTCTCCATGTATAATCACTCTCTGCCCGTGTTTGATGAGCAGGGAGAATTTCATTAAACCGTCGATATGGACTAGTCTCATTCACCATGCCTCAGGCTTCCTCCAAGAATCTGCCAACATATATATGTGTGTGGCGCTATTCATATATGCAAACATTTCTGTCAAATCTCTCAGCACCTGACAGCAGTGTGAACCCAATAAACCAGAGGCAGATAAGAGCTGGCGTCAGTAGGCAGAACTAATATTATTTGTGCAGTGGAAAGCGTTTATCTGTCACGGACTGAGAATTGATGGTTTTGTGTCACTTTTGTTTAATAATGATGTGGTAATCTCAATATGCCCACTGGCTCGGGCTCTATTAAAGTTCAAAAGATTATCCAAATTAAAATCTCATTTGAAATATTGCTTTTTCCCAATATTTTGACTGGAGGTGGATTCTATTGGATGCGATATTTCTCACTTAGCAATCCAATTAACATTTTATGTTTGACAAACTGCAACGATGGCAAATAGGACCGGGGCTGTGCGACTGTGAAATCTTATAATGGGTCTTTCAAAGATACTGAACTAGCTGCAATAAAACTTTTTTTTTTAATTTCACGAAAGACGAGATTTAAATATGGCCCTCAATGTGATGATTCAAATGTGGCCGTCACTAAACAAAAGCAGAAAAATAGTTTCCGTATCTTTTGCGGTGACGGCGGATGTCAGAGCCCTTATCATGAAGACAGATTTCCATTCACTGTTGCATAACATTGAATTAGCTTTAGTGATTGCTTGCCAGAACGTGTCTGGTTGGTGTGTGTCTTTATGTCACATCACGGGTGATCACAGCACACTGTGGCCTCAAGAAGCCACTGACTCTGAACAAATGAAATGGACTTGATCACCTGTCAGCTGATCTCTTACCCAACTGCATTTTGTAACTATTTACACTACTATATACACTCACTGTCCACCTTAGTAGGGACACCCGTTCAACTGTTTGTTACATTTGACACAACTCAATGTATTTAGGCATGTAGACAAACTCAAGACTGAGTATTTCAGAAACTGATAATCCACAGCGATTTTCACTCACAACTATCTTTTAAAGAAAATATCCAGTGAGTGACCGTTCTGTGGGTGAAAATACCTTCCTGATGTCAATGGCCAGACTGGTTCGAGATGATAGAAAAGCAGCAGTAACTCAAATGACCATTCGCTGATAACCGAGAGAATGACAGAAGAGCATCTCTGAACGATACAACATGTTGAACCTTGAAAGCAGACGGGCTACAGCAGCAGAAACAGCTAATGCTATCTCACGACCATTTCGATACGCAATTTGTACGAGTGATTAAAAAGTGTAGCCTGTGGCTAACGCCAGACCCAACTCTCTTGAGACTTGGGTCTGGGAACCACATGCACAATTTCTCGTATTTGAGGCATGGTTTACTGAATGCCACAGTGTGGTGGAGAGATCAGTCCCTCTGAAGAGATGAGTCGATCCAAGCGAGACTCAGGTCTAAGTTCATCGCCCTCTATCAGAAATACACGAGTTTCAGAGAGATCAGAGAAACTCAAAAACTAAAAAGAGGTACCCCTGTTGTTTTTTTCGGGGCGAGAAATTAAGTTTCTTCAATCTTCTCAAAACTCTGGATTCTGAGAGAGGGCCATAAGACTTAGACCAATTTTTGGTCTACTTTCTAAAACTTAATCTCTCGCCCAAAAAAAAACAAAAAAAAAAAACGAAAGGGGTACCACTGTCAGTTATTTTTTTTTTTTTTCGGGTTGAAATTTTGAGTTTCCGATATCTCAGCTCTTGAAGGGTCTAGAGCCTCCATTTTTGCACTCAGGTCCAAGTCTCATGGCCTTCTGTCAGAATCCAGAGTTTTGAGAAGATTCGGAGAAACTTAATTTCTTGCCCCAAAAAAAAAAACAAAAAGCAAAAGGGTACCACTGTCGTTTTTTTTTTCAGGTAGAAATTTTGAGTTTCGATGTCTCAGCTCTGGGAGGGTCTAAGAGAAGATTGGAAAAACTTCAAATTCTCGCCAAAAAAAAACAAAAAAAAAAAACGGAAGGGTTGCCACTGTTGGACTTTTTTTGAGGTAAAAAATTTGAGTTTCAATATCTCAGCTCTGGAAGGGTCTGGAGCCTCCATTTTTCCCTCAGGTATAAGTCTCATGGCCCTCTATCAGGAATCCAGAGTTTCATGAAGATTGGAGAAACTTATTTTTCAACCAAAAAAAAAAAACGGCACTGTTTTTTTTTTGGGTCAAAATTTTGAGTTGCTCTGATCTTCTTGAAACTCTGGGATGTCTGATAGAGGGCAATGAGACTGAGATCTGAGTGCAAAAATGGAGGCTCTGAGACCCTTCCAGAGCTGAGATATTGACATTCCCACATAGCATTTATGCCATTATAAATTGACATCCCACGTAGCATTTTATGCCATTATAAATATCTCAATATCTCAGCTCTGGAAGGGTCTAAAGCCTGCATTTTACACTCAGGTCTAGGTCTCATGGCCCTCTATCAGGAGTCCAGAGTTTCAAGAAGATTATAGAAACTTATTTTTTCGCACCAAAAAAAAAACAAAAAAAACCGACAGTGGTACCCCTGTGTTTTGTTTTTTTTCGGGTTGAAATTTTGAGTTGTTCTGATCTTCTTGAAACTCTGGATTCTGATAGAAGGCCATGAGGCTTAGACCTAGTGCAAAATGGAGGCTCAGACCCTTCCAGAGCTGAGATATTGAGATATCTGTAATGGCTCAATATATCTCAGTATGTCATAAATATCTCATAAATATCTCAATATCTCAGCTCTGGAAGGGTCTAGAGCCTCCATTTTTGCACTCAGATCTAAGTCCCATGGCCCTCTATCAGAATCCAGAGTTTCAAGAAAATCAAACTTGACCTGAAAAAAAACAACAGTGGTACCCCTGTACGTTTTTTTTTTCGGGTCAAAATTTTGATTTTCTTGAAACTCTGGATTCTGATAGAGGGCCATGTGACTAGATCTGAGTGCAAAAATGGAGGCTCTAGACCCTTCCAGAGCTGAGATATTGAGATTTCACGTAGCATTTATGCCATTGTAAATATCTCAATATCTCAGCTCTGTATGCCATTATAAATATCTAAATACTCAGCTCTGGAAGGGTCTAGAGCCTCCATTTTTGCACTCAGATCTAAGTCCCATGGCCCTCTATCAGAATCCAGAGTTTCAAGAAAATCAAAATTTTGACCTCGAAAAAAAACGACAGTGGTACCCCTTACGTTTTTTTTGGGTCAAAATTTTGATTTTCTTGAAACTCTGGATTCTGATAGAGGGCCATGTGACTTAGATCTGAGTGCAAAAATGGAGGCTCTAGACCCTTCCAGAGCTGAGATATTGAGATTTCACGTAGCATTTATGCCATTGTAAATATTCTCAATATCTCAGCTCTGTATGCCATTATAAATATCTAAATATCTCAGCTCTGGAAGGGTCTAGAGCCTCCATTTTTGCACTCAGATCTAAGTCCCATGGCCCTCTATCAGAATCCAGAGTTTCAAGAAAATCAAAATTTTGACCCAGAAAAAAAACGAAGGGGTACCACTTACGTCTTTTTTTGGGTCAAAATTTTATTTTCTCTGAAACTCTGGATTCTGATAGAGGGCCATGGACTTAGATCTCAGTGCAAAAATGGAGGCTCAGACCCTTCCAGAGCTGAGATATTGAGATTTTACATAGCATTTATGCCATTGTAAATATTCTCAATATCTCAGCTCTGTATGCCATTATAAATATCTAAATATCTCAGCTCTGGAAGGGTCTAGAGCCTTCATTTTTGCACTCAGATCTAAGTCCCATGGCCCTCTATCAGAATCCAGAGTTTCAAGAAAATCAAAATTTTGACCCGAAAAAAAAAACGACAGTGGTACCCCTTCGTTTTTTTTTGGGTCAAAATTTTGATTTTCTTGAAACTCTGGATTCTGATAGAGGGCCATGGGACTTAGATCTGAGTGCAAAAATGGAGGCTCTAGACCCTTCCAGAGCTGAGATATTTAGATATTTATAATGGCATACAGAGCTGAGATATTGAGATATTTACAATGGCATAAATGCTACGTGAAATCTCAATATCTCAGCTCTGGAAGGGTCTAGAGCCTCCATTTTTGCACTCAGATCTAAGTCACATGGCCCTCTATCAGAATCCAGAGTTTCAAGAAAATCAAAATTTTGACCCGAAAAAAAAACGTACAGTGGTACCACTGTCGTTTTTTTTTCGGGTCAAAATTTTGATTTTCTTGAAACTCTGGATTCTGATAGAGGGCCATGGGACTTAGATCTGAGTGCAAAAATGGAGGCTCTAGACCCTTCCAGAGCTGAGAATATTTAGATATTTATAATGGCATACAGAGCTGAGATATTGAGATATTTACAATGGCATAAATGCTACGTGAAATCTCAATATCTCAGCTCTGGAAGGGTCTAGAGCCTCCATTTTTGCACTCAGATCTAAGTCACATGGCCCTCTATCAGAATCCAGAGTTTCAAGAAAATCAAAATTTTGACCCGAAAAAAACGACAGTGGTACCCCTTACGTTTTTTTTTCGGGTCAAAATTTTGATTTTCTTGAAACTCTGGATTCTGATAGAGGGCCATGTGACTTAAATCTGAGTGCAAAATGAAGGCTCTAGACCCTTCAGAGCTGAGATATTGAGATTTCACGTAGCATTTATGCCATTGTAAATATCTCAATATTTCAGCTCTGTATGCCATTATAAATATCTAAATATCTCAGCTCTGGAAGGGTCTAGAGCCTCCATTTTTGCACTAGATCTAAGTCCCATGGCCCTCTATCAGAATCCAGAGTTTCAAGAAAATCAAAATTTTGACCTGAAAAAAAAAACGACAGTGGTACCCCTTACGTTTTTTTTCGGGTCAAAATTTTGATTTTCTTGAAACTCTGGATTCTGATAGAGGGCCATGGGACTTAGATCTGAGTGCAAAATGGAGGCTCTAGACCCTTCCAGAGCTGAGATATTTAGATATTTATAATGGCATACAGAGCTGAGATATTGAGATATTTACAATGGCATAAATGCTACGCTGAAATCTCAATATCTCAGCTCTGGAAGGGTCTAGAGCCTCCATTTTTGCACTCAGATCTAAGTCACATGGCCCTCTATCAGAATCCAGAGTTTCAAGAAAATCAAAACTTTGACCCTAAAAAAAAACACAGTGGTACCCCTTACGTTCTTTTTTCGGGTCAAAATTTTCATTTCTTGAAACTCTGGATTCTGATAGAGGGCCATGTGACTTAGATCTGAGTGCAAAAATGGAGGCTCTAGCACCTTTCCAGAGCTGAGATATTGAGATCTCACGTAGCATTTATGCCATTTAAATATCTCAATATCTCAGCTCTGTATGCCATTATAAATATCTAAATATCTCAGCTCTGGAAGGGTCTAGAGCCTCCATTTTTGCACTCAGATCTAAGTCCCATGGCCCTCTATCAGAATCCAGAGTTTCAAGAAAATCAAAATTTTGACCCCGAAAAAAAAACGAAGGGGTACCACTTATCGTTTTTTTTTCGGGTCAAAATTTTGATTTTCTTGAAACTCTGGATTCTGATAGAGGGCCATGTGACTTAGATCTGAGTGCAAAATGGAGGCTCAGACCTTCCAGAGCTGAGATATTGAGATTTCACGTAGCATTTATGCCATTGTAAATATCTCAATATCTCAGCTCTGTATGCCATTATAAATATCTCAATATCTCAGCTCTGGAAGGGTCTAGAGCCTCCATTTTTGCACTCAGATCTAAGTCCCATGGCCCTCTATCAGAATCCAGAGTTTCAAGAAAATCAAAATTCTGACCCGAAAAAAAACGACAGTGGTACCCCTTACGTTTTTTTCGGGTCAAAATTTTGATTTTCTTGAAACTCTGGATTCTGATAGAGGGCCATGGGACTTAGATCTGAGTGCAAAATGAGGCTCTAGACCCTTCCAGAGCTGAGATATTTAGATATTTATAATGGCATACAGAGCTGAGATATTGAGATATTTACAATGGCATAAATGCTACGTGAAATCTCAATATCTCAGCTCTGGAAGGGTCTAGAGCCTCCATTTTTGCACTCAGATCTAAGTCACATGGCCCTCTATCAGAATCCAGAGTTTCAAGAAAATCAAAATTTTGACCCCAAAAAAAAACGACAGTGGTACCCCTTACGTTTTTTTTCGGGTCAAAATTTTGATTTTCTTGAAACTCTGGATTCTGATAGAGGGCCATGGGACTTAGATCTGAGTGCAAAAATGGAGGCTCTAGACCCTTCCAGAGCTGAGATATTTAGATATTTATAATGGCATACAGAGCTGAGATATTGAGATATTTACAATGGCATAAATGCTACGTGAAATCTCAATATCTCAGCTCTGGAAGGGTCTAGAGCCTCCATTTTTGCACTCAGATCTAAGTCACCATGGCCCTCTATCAGAATCCAGAGTTTCAAGAAAATCAAAATTTTGACCCAAAAAAAACGACAGTGGTATCACTGTACGTTTTTTTTTCGGGTCAAAATTTTGATTTTCTTGAAACTCTGGATTCCGATAGAGGGCCATGGGACTTAGATCTGAGTGCAAAAATGGAGGCTCTAGACCCTTCCAGAGCTGAGATATTGAGATTTCACGTAGCATTTATGCCATTGTAAATATCTCAATATCTCAGCTTGTATGCCATTATAAATATCTAAATATCTCAGCTCTGGAAGGGTCTAGAGCCTCCATTTTTGCACTCAGATCTAAGTCCCATGGCCCTCTATCAGAATCCAGAGTTTCAAGAAAATCAAAATTTTGACCCGAAAAAAAAAACGTACAGTGGTACCACTGTACGTTTTTTTTTCGGGTCAAAATTTTGATTTTCTCTGAAACTCTGGATTCTGATAGAGGGCCATGGGACTTAGATCTGAGTGCAAAAATGGAGGCTCTAGACCCTTCCAGAGCTGAGATATTTAGATATTTATAATGGCATACAGAGCTGAGATATCTGAGATATTTACAATGGCATAAATGCTACGTGAAATCTCAATATCTCAGCTCTGGAAGGGTCTAGAGCCTCCATTTTTGCACTCAGATCTAAGTCCCATGGCCCTTGATCAGAATCCAGAGTTTCAAGAAAATCAAAATTTTGACCCTCAAAAAAAAAAACGACAGTGGTACCCCTTACGTTTTTTTTTCGGGTCAAAATTTTGATTTTCTTGAAACTCTGGATTCTGATAGAGGGCCATGGGACTTAGATCTGAGTGCAAAAATGGAGGCTCTAGACCCTTCCAGAGCTGAGATATTGAGATATTCACGTAGCATTTATGCCATTGTAGATATCTCAATATCTCAGCTCTGTATGCCATTATAAATATCTCAATATCTCAGCTCTGGAAGGGTCTCAGAGCCTCCATTTTTGCACTCAGATCTAAGTCCCATGGCCCTCTATCAGAATCCAGAGTTTCAAGAAAATCAAAACTTCTCACCCGAAAAATAACAGTGGTACCCCTGTACGTTTTTTTTTTCGGGTTAAAATTTTGATTTTCTTGAAACTCTGGATTCTGATAGAGGGCCATGGGACTTAGATCTGAGTGCAAAAATGGAGGCTCTAGACCCTTCCAGAGCTGAGATATTTAGATATTTATAATGGCATACAGAGCTGAGATATTGAGATATTTACAATGGCATAAATGCTACGTGAAATCTCAATATCTCAGCTCTGGAAGGGTCTAGAGCCTCCATTTTTGCACTCAGATTGAAGTCACATGGCCCTCTATCAGAATTCAGAGTTTCAAGAAAATCAAAATTTCTGACCTGAAAAAAAAACGACAGTGGTACCCCTTACGTTTTTTTTTCGGGTCAAAATTTTGATTTTCTTGAAACTTTGGATTCTGATAGAGGGCCATGTGACTTAGATCTGAGTGCAAAAATGGAGGCTCTAGACCCTTCCAGAGCTGAGATATTTAAGATATTTATAATGGCATAGATAGCTTGAGATATTGAGATATTTACAATGGCATAAATGCTACGTGAAATCTCAATATCTCAGCTCTGGAAGGGTCTAGAGCCTCCATTTTTGCACTCAGATCTAAGTCCCATGGCCCTCTATCAGAATCCAGAGTTTCAAGAAAATCAAAAATTTTGACCCCGAAAAAAACGTAAACAGGGTACCACTGTACGTCTTTTTTTTCGGGTCAAAATTTTGATTTTCCTGAAACTCTGGATTCTGATAGAGGGCCATGGACTTAGATCTGAGTGCAAAAATGGAGGCTCAGACACCTTCCAGAGCTGAGATATTGAGATTTCATGTAGCATTTATGCCATTGTAAATATCTCAGATATCTCAGCTCTGTATGCCATTATAAATATCTAAATATCTCAGCTCTGGAAGGGTCTAGAGCCTCCATTTTTGCACTCAGATCTAAGTCCCATGGCCCTCTATCAGAATCCAGAGTTTCAAGAAAATCAAAATTTCTGACCCAAAAAAAACGACAGTGGTACCCCTTACGTTTTTTTTTCGGGTCAAAATTTTGATTTTCTCTGAAACTCTGGATTCTGATAGAGGGCCATGTGACTTAGATCTGAGTGCAAAAATGGAGGCTCTAGACCCTTCCAGAGCTGAGATATTGAGATTTCACGTAGCATTTATGCCATTGTAAATATTCTCAATATCTCAGCTCTTGTATGCCATTATAAATATCTAAATATCTCAGCTCTGGAAGGGTCTAGAGCCTCCATTTTTGCACTCAGATCTAAGTCCCATGGCCCTCTATCAGAATCCAGAGTTTCAAGAAAATCAAAATTTTACCCAAAAAAAACGCACAGTGGTACCCCTTACGTTTTTTTTTCGGGTCAAAATTTTGATTTTCTTGAAACTCTGGATTCTGATAGAGGGCCATGGGACTTAGATCTGAGTGCAAAAATGGAGGCTCAGACCCTTCCAGAGCTGAGATATTGAGATATTTATAATGGCATATAGAGCTGAGATATTGAGATATTTACAATGGCATAAATGCTACGTGAAATCTCAATATCTCAGCTCTGGAAGGGTCTAGAGCCTCCATTTTTGCACTCAGATCTAAGTCCCATGGCCCTCTATCAGAATCCAGAGTTTCAAGAAAATCGAAAATTTTGACCCCAAAAAAAACGACAAGTGGTACCACTGTACGTTTTTTTTCGGGTCAAAATTTTGATTTTCTTGAAACTCTGGATTCTGATAGAGGGCCATGGGACTTAGATCTGAGTGCAAAAATGGAGGCTCTAGACCCTTCCAGAGCTGAGATATTTAGATATTTATAATGGCATACAGAGCTGAGATATTGAGATATTTACAATGGCATAAATGCTACGTGAAATCTCAATATCTCAGCTCTGGAAGGGTCTAGAGCCTCCATTTTTGCACTCAGATCTAAGTCACATGGCCCTCTATCAGAATCCAGAGTTTCAAGAAAATCAAAATTTTGACCCGAAAAAAAACGTACAGTGGTACCCCTTACGTTTTTTTTTTCGGGTCAAAATTTTGATTTTTCTTGAAACTCTGGATTCTGATAGAGGGCCATGTGACTTAGATCTGAGTGCAAAAATGGAGGCTCTAGACCCTTCCAGAGCTGAGATATTGAGATCTCATGTAGCATTTATGCCATTGTAAATATCTCAATATCTCAGCTCTGTATGCCATTATAAATATCTAAATATCTCAGCTCTGGAAGGGTCTAGAGCCTCCATTTTTGCACTCAGATCTAAGTCCCATGGCCCTCTATCAGAATCCAGAGTTTCAAGAAAATCAAAATTTTGACCCGAAAAAAAAAACGACAGTGGTACCCCTGTACGTTTTTTTTTCGGGTCAAAATTTTGATTTTCTTGAAACTCTGGATTCTGATAGAGGGCCATGGGACTTATCTGAGTGCAAAAATGGAGGCTCTAGACCCTTCCAGAGCTGAGATATTTAGATATTTATAATGGCATACAGAGCTGAGATATTGAGATATTTACAATGGCATAAATGCTACGTGAAATCTCAATATCTCAGCTCTGGAAGGGTCTAGAGCCTCCATTTTTGCACTCAGATCTAAGTCACATGGCCCTCTATCAGAATCCAGAGTTTCAAGAAAATCAAAATTTTGACCCGAAAAAAAAAACGACAGTGGTACCACTGTACGTTTTTTTTTTCGGGTCAAAATTTTGATTTTCTTGAAACTCTGGATTCCTATAGAGGGCCATGGGACTTAGATCTGAGTGCAAAAATGGAGGCTCTAGACCTTTCAGAGCTGAGATATTGAGATTTCACGTAGCATTTATGCCATTGTAAATATCTCAATATCTCAGCTCTGTATGCCATTATAAATATCTAAATATCTCAGCTCTGGAAGGGTCTAGAGCCTCCATTTTTGCACTCAGATCTAAGTCCCATGGCCCTCTATCAGAATCCAGAGTTTCAAGAAAATCAAAATTTTGACCCGAAAAAAATCAAGTGGACCACTGTACGTTTTTTTTCGGGTCAAAATTTTGATTTTCTCGAAACTCTGGATTCTGATAGAGGGCCATGGGACTTAGATCTGAGTGCAAAAATGGAGGCTCTAGACCCTTCCAGAGCTGAGATATTTAGATATTTATAATGGCATACAGAGCTGAGATATTGAGATATTTACAATGGCATAAATGCTACGTGAAATCTCAATATCTCAGCTCTGGGAAGGGTCTAGAGCCTCCATTTTTGCACTCAGATCTAAGTCCCATGGCCCTCTATCAGAATCCAGAGTTTCAAGAAAATCAAAATTTTGACCCCGAAAAAAAAACGACAGTGGTACCCCTTACGTTTTTTTTTCGGGTCAAAATTTTGATTTTCTTGAAACTCTGGATTCCTGATAGAGGGCCATGGGACTTAGATCTGAGTGCAAAAATGGAGGCTCTAGACCCTTCCAGAGCTGAGATATTTAGATATTTATAATGGCATACAGAGCTGAGATATTGAAGATATTTACAATGGCATAAATGCTACGTGAAATCTCAATATCTCAGCTCTGGAAGGGTCTAGAGCCTCCATTTTTGCACTCAGATCTAAGTCACATGGCCCTCTATCAGAATCCAGAGTTTCAAGAAAATCAAAATTTCGACCGAATAAAAAATGTACAGGGGTACCACTGTCGCTTTCTTTTCGGGTCAAAATTTTGATTTCTTGAAACTCTGGATTCTGATAGAGGGCCATGGACTTAGATCTGAGTGCAAAAATGGAGGCTCTACACCTTCAGAGCTGAGATATTGAGATCTCACGTAGCATTTATGCCATTGTAAATATCTCAATATCTCAGCTCTGTATGCCATTATAAATATCTAAATATCTCAGCTCTGGAAGGGTCTAGAGCCTCCATTTTTGCACTCAGATCTAAGTCCCATGGCCCTCTATCAGAATCCAGAGTTTCAAGAAAATCAAAATTTTGACCCGAAAAAAAAAACGTAAGGGGTACCACTGTACGTTTTTTTTTCGGGTCAAAATTTTGATTTTCTTGAAACTCTGGATTCCTATAGAGGGCCATGGGACTTAGATCTGAGTGCAAAAATGGAGGCTCTAGACCCTTCCAGAGCTGAGATATTGAGATTTCACGTAGCATTTATGCCATTGTAAATATCTCAATATCTCAGCTCTGTATGCCATTATAAATATCTAAATATCTCAGCTCTGGAAGGGTCTAGAGCCTCCATTTTTGCACTCAGATCTAAGTCCCATGGCCCTCTATCAGAATCCAGAATTTCAAGAAAATCAAAATTTTGACCCGAAAAAAAAACGTACAGGGGTACCACTGTACGTTTTTTTTTCGGGTCAAAATTTTGATTTTCTTGAAACTCTGGATTCTGATAGAGGGCCATGGGACTTAGATCTGAGTGCAAAAATGGAGGCTCTAGACCCTTCCAGAGCTGAGATATTTAGATATTTATAATGGCATACAGAGCTGAGATATTGAGATATTTACAATGGCATAAATGCTACGTGAAATCTCAATATCTCAGCTCTGGAAGGGTCTAGAGCCTCCATTTTTGCACTCAGATCTAAGTCACATGGGCCCTCTATTCAGAATCCAGAGTTTCAAGAAATCGAAAATTTTGACCCTTGAAACAACAGTGGTAACCCCTTACCTTGCTTTTTTTTCGGGTCAAAATTTTGATTCTCTGAAACTCTGGATTCCTATAGAGGGCCATGTGACTAGATCTAGTGCAAACTGAGGTCTAGACCTTCAGAGCTGAGATATTGAGATTTCACGTAGCATAGACTGAGATATTAGACCATCGATGGCAATAGGAATAGCTCAATATCTCAGCTCTGGGAAGGGTCTAGAGCCTCCATTTTTGCACTCAGATCTGAGTCCCATGGCCCTCTATCAGAATCCCAGAGTTTCAAGAAAATCAAAATTTTGACCCGAAAAAAAACGTAAGGGGTACCACTGTCGTTTTCTTTGGGTCAAAATTCCATCTTCTTGAACTTTGCAATTTTAGAGGCGTTATGATTTAGTGCAAAATGGAACTTAGCCTTCCAGAGTTAGATATTTACAGTTTATGGCATAGATAGTTAGATATTGAAACATATTTAACATGTATAAATGTGATGTGCAAATTTCACAGTTGAAAGCTTGAAAATGTCAGCTTCACTTTTAATCACTTGTCCATGCCATCATAATCAATAACTTTTAAGAAATCAAACTTGACTTTAAAAATTAAGATGTAGCCCTAATGACAAGATGTAACTGAACGAAGTAGATTC